>MJUT01041170.1:991613-1050135 GCA_002080005.1 Gigantidas platifrons
GGAAGGTCGATGGTTTTCTTCAGATACAACATTATTGTCAGTGCCTTGTGGAAGGTCGATGGTTTTCTTCAGATACAACATTATTGTCAGTGCCTTGCGGAAGGTCGGTGGTTTTCTTCAGGTACTCTGGTGTTCTCTACCAATAAATCTGACACCACAATATAACTGAAATATTGTTAAAAGTGACGTTAAACACCATAACCAATCACTAATTTAGCTTTCCTTGTCGCAAAAAATATAAGATTTGTTTAGACAAAAACATGTGCATATCATACATGTTCATTATATAATAACTAAGCATGCACACCCGTTTCCAGTGCATAACTCGGTTGAAAACTTAATAAAACTAGCATTACAGTTGCATGGGGGAATTGTAATTTAATTCATCTATCAGATACGTGTACCTTTATACATTCTGTAGGTCAAAAACAGTAATTTATTCATATTCGTGCATCGATCCATTTATTTAATCGAGTATGTTTTCTCTATTATTTATCAAATTTTAAATAGAAATGTGAGAAAACATCAATAATTTTTTAAATACAAATTTTAATCGACTTTACGTTTGTTATAATGGTTATTTGATGAACATTTCACTTTTTACTAAACGTTTTGTATTTTAAGGACAAACATGAATGTCTAAAGAACTCTAATTCATACTTTTAAGCTGACGGATCAAAAGGTAAGGCGCTTGTAAATTAATGTAATAAGTAAAGTGGCCTTCATGGTTTAAAATAAAAAAAAAAAAATTATGGAGTAACGAATGTCTACAGAATTCCAATTCACTATTTTAAGCTGATAGCTCAAAACGTAAGGCGCTTGTAAATTAATGTTATAAATAAAGTTATCTTCACGGTTTTAAAAATAAAATTATCAATCATAATACCATTTTCAGTATCATCTATTTAATTGAAAAGAAGTAAATTTTCTTATTGTGAAATACAATCTGATAACATCTTCATTTTTCTTAGCCTAATCAGGTATACCATATATACATGACTTAAGAGGATTTTCTACTTAAGAGAGTAGATGTGATATGGATCTCCTGAGCAGTTTAAAAGTACTTAGGATGATATATCATTAATTTTAAGCTAGTTATAATAGTTTTGATTGATACTTAGACGTAAACAAATATATAGCTCTTTGATTGGTTCCTGGCTATGGAGGGATCCTTAATTGAATTTTAATGAATATAAAAAGTTTCAGTTTCTGTATCATGCTGTTCAAATGTTGTTTTTAACTTTGTGCAGCTTTATAGCATCTTTCGATGATGAACGCGAAATAAAAACGTAGATATCTAATTTAGTACGCACAACGCGTCTCCGGAACAACCCCACCAGGTACGTACGCCCAATATATGGGTCAAGTTGTTATCAGTTCAAAATTCTGGTTTTAAAGTATAATAATTATGGCGTCAGATTTCTTTTATCTTTATAAAGAAAACTTATACAAGAACTTGGATTGAGGACAAATTAGTTCATGTCATTTGTTATTATTTATTATTTAATCTAGATGAGTGGATTATTTATTGGCAGAGGCATTTCTGTATATAAGTACAAAAATGGTATATGGCAATGCCATTTTTACACAAAAGAAATACTACATGTTCAATGAATTATTGCCAAAAGGAAATTAATAAATAAATGTTGTAAAAACCACAATAGAATTAAATACACAAAATACCACAGTTCCTAAATCTAATAGACAAACCGTAGAGAGAGGCAGAACGGATACATCTAAAGCACATACATGACCGATGACTTTTCTTGCTCGTTAAAAGTCACTTCAATAGAAAATGGCGATGTTAAAGTAGTTTAATGATTGTTAATGGTGTTTAATGCCACTTTCAACAATATTCCAATTATATCATTTAATTATTAGATATTGCATTCTACACACTAACAAGCATTACATAAAACACTTTAAGAATTAAGACGACAGACACAAATATGACATGTCTCATTTTAACTTTCATTTTTGTATTATTTAGGAATACACATATTAGTTCTGTATATTTTATCAACTCACTGATTGAAGAAAAAAAATGTACTCCTACAAGATAATTCATGAAACTTGATGATGGCAATTAATAATTTATGATGTCTTTTAAATCCGTGACGTTTATATTACGTTAAAGATACCTAGTAATTTTGAGATGTAGCATGTTAGAATGTAAAATATAAGAGTAATAAAAAAATTATAATCGCAATTAATTAATATACACAAATTGTACGATCTCATTTAGACTACCCCGGGGTACAGAAATTGAAACTCGGTACAAAGTCCCCTCTAGTTGGGCAGGACGAATGAAATATACAACTCGCAATTAGAACTTGACATAGTACTGTGCAACGAGAATGCTACATTTCTTGCCAGTACGACAATCTGAAGCAGATTGGTATATGTTAGAAGTATAATACCGGTAATTAGTAGCCCGTTGCAACAAAACATTCTCTATAGACTATACATGTATATCCTCTTTTTCTTGTTGCAATGTAAGCGTACATCGATTGCCTTATCCCAGAGGCAAATATTTACCTCAACGATTTATTGTTTTATAAATTGTTATTCATATCTTAATTGAATATTGCAGCAATACTGCTCACATGACCGTTTAAACATTCAATCAACCAAACATTTAATTATATTGATTAGTGCTTGCTTTAACTCGTAAACATGAGAATCAAAGTAAATAAACATAATAATAAACCAAGCTTTATTGTCCAGACTAATAATAGTAAATGGCTATCAACTGGTTTACAGTATATTTGAAAACATTTCTCTATACCCGATATCGAAAATTACATAGATGTTGAATGCAATTTTAGATATGCCTTTATTGTTATAGTGCAATCGTGGATGTATAATTGCATATTCATAGGTTTTCAATGTACATTTCTTTAATTGAGCTTTGAAAACGCGCTACAAACAAAATCATTTCAGAGACAAAACATACATTTAGCATTGGAACAGGAGTATGCCACCAACGTTTTGCATAGCAACATTTAGCAATTAGTTAAAAAGGATATACATGTAAATTAATATGTAAGACTATCTAACTTTACACTTAGACACAGATTAAAGCAAAGGAACAACACTTGTATTGCTGTTCTACATTTCACAGTTACAGTAGCCTTTTAAATAATGTGCACAAATCGTAGTTTTAAATAAGTGAAACGGCCACTAGCCTGCAGATCAGCGGTACTCTTTACTTCTGCCGATAAACGCTACATCTTGACATCTTTGTCGTTTTGTGGTTACTTGGTGTATAGAATTTCACTACCCGTACACGGGGTTCTCAACAAGAGAACAAACACAGATGTGAAAATAATCTGACAAATACCATCATAATTTTGCCTCACATCACATTGAGCGGTTACAAATACAGGCAAAAACTATCACAGAGCTCTTATCTGGTAGTTTGTAAGACGACTAACAGGTTCGCATAGTTTGAAATATGCGGACTAATTGGATGCGCTTCTTACAATGTATACGTTTTATAAACATCTAAAAATTAAAAGTTAAAGGAGTGTAAATATTAAACACTGTCACGCAAAATAAGTCCAAATCTGAATTAAATAAGCATTCGCCTTAGGATGGCAAAAAGTTTTCCTTGTTCTTTAAACTAGTTGTTTTTTGTTCGCCCGACTACTGACTAGCGCTAATAAGGAAAGTGAAAGGATACCACAGGTGTAATCAGATGCCGTAAGTTGAAGAGCAAACAACGGTTCACAAAACACTAGACATAAAACATGCAAGAGCATTGCATTTTTACTTTTTATACACTTGATACCGTCCCTATAGCGAGATACGCATTGGATTCTTTCATTACAAGAAGTAGACGTCAGTCGAGAACTCCCGAAGATACCAGTCTTT
Source organism: Gigantidas platifrons (assembly GCA_002080005.1). Classification (NCBI taxonomy): domain Eukaryota; kingdom Metazoa; phylum Mollusca; class Bivalvia; order Mytilida; family Modiolidae; genus Gigantidas; species Gigantidas platifrons. Next base: position 995,490 of record MJUT01041170.1, read on the forward strand.
TTTCCGAAATTGGAGGAAATTGCTTTCAGATATAATTAACTTGTCGATAACTATCTTTTACCACCAATGACCCCGTAAACTTTCTAAAATTAAATGGTGTACACAATGTTTCAAAATACCTAGATAGCCCTCTGCATTCATATTGACAAATAATCTACAACTTGTTTTCCAATCCAATTGATTACTTTCTATTATGTATAAAATATAGTTGAATATTGTAATGTTATGTTATGTTGAATTTATTAATACAATATGTTTAAACTAAGCTATTAAAACATATTGTTTTTGAAGAATTGTATTTTTTATCACTTCTAAAATTACAAATGTACCAATACCCTTTAAGGCATTCATAAATTATACACCCGACACGAATTACTGTTATGTTTTCCTTTAACTCATTCGTGCTAAGGTAAATATTTTCTATACTAACCAAATAAAAAACAAAAATATAGAAGTGGGTTTGTTACAAAGATCGAAATGTTATGAATAATGCAACATTAAAACAACATAATATAGATACAAAAGAAAGCATATATGTTTATAAATAAGTCGCAATGAATTTAAAACTATTTTACTTTAAGGAGGTTGAGTGGGTGGGAAAACTAAGGTATGAAACAACGAGTACCACACTGATACACATGTTATTCTACATTGCAACGTACATCACATTGATCAAATAAACCAACAAAAATTCCTTATATAACCGCCAAGTCCATCAGTGATTAACACAATACCACGCAAATAATATGATTGAAAATCCCTGAGTGAAACTGAAATAGAACTAAAAATGAACCACAAAGACATATATAAATGATTGAATATCAGATATCAGATGAGTTGTGATCTAGCCCTTCCAGCTAGACAATCCATCTTTATTCGTCGTACATCCTCTAGTGGTGGATCACAAGCTTAGAAAGTATCATTAATATCCCTGAAGACATTAAACATTCTGAGCTGGACATACTGTGTTTGGATATGGAATAGATACAGTTGAACTATGCTATGTGTCACCCTCTAAAAATTCAGTTAAAACGATCAGAAAAAAAATATTACCGGGTTGCGTCGAACTAATTTAATCATGTGCACTCAAAATCGTAAGTACATAAATCTAGAACAAAATCAAATCAACAATGATTTATCCTTAGGTATTAATCATTTTGCATAGCAGATTTTATATTTGGATTTTCCACCATTGTTTTACCGGTAATACAACATGGGCGCATTCATTGACATGTCGCCGGAATTCTTCTAAATGCCAAGCGAACGCAAAATTGAAGACGAAACATAGGCAGACGACGCAAAGCAACTTTATAATATCAAAGTCACCAATAAACCTCTGATATGCCTAAGCATAAACACAAATTATTGTTGAAAATGTAGAGGAAAAACTAACAAACATATAAGATTTGAGGTAAAGAATACAGTGACATCATTTTATACGCGACATTATGTCATGTCCTTATACATATGCATGTAAAAACGTTTGCTGTCTTCCTTTAGGCACGAAAGTTCCGTCTAAGATTGTGTCTACACGTGCGACAATTCCATTGCATGTTGTGTGCCTCAATTTTTGAATTATTCGTGAGTTGTTTGTTGCAATTATAGTATGAAAACTCGAGAAACATAACTTCTAATTATTCGCTAGCTGCAGATATAGTATAAAATCATGAAAAAAGAATTAAGAGAAAAAATAACGTGATAGCGGACATTTTTATTGTCAGCAATCTAGATGTTTTAGTCACCATTTCATTCTTGCATCTAAATTATTCTCAGAGTGTTTGATTTAATGTTGTAAAATACTTGTATAATTAATCGAATACTCTAGCTCAAACAGATCTTTGGCATGATCAATTTGTTTATGAGCTGATCATACAACTACATTGATGAAATAATAAAATATTTCACCGCCACAGAAAAATACAATAATAACCGTTAACTAATATAAGTGATAAAGCATCAATGTTGAACTATTCCACAAGAAAGCATAATACTATTAAAAGATAACCAAGTTATTTGACTTGGATGACAGCAAATGGGGACCCTCCGGGTTCAGATAAATAACCTAGCACTTTTTCCTATGTACATCCTCCAAGAGGTACTTCCTCTGGCTTGTGAGTGAGTGATTGTTGATAAACGTCAACCAAGTCATTTGTCAGCTTTATCATGGCGAGAATAAGTTAATTTTCAATGAGATGATGATGAGGTCCGCTTTGAACTAGACCAACACGCTTAATATAGTGATTGTTCACTAAAACAACAGTCCGTGGATAGACATGTCGCTCCACTTGGATACATTATCCTGATTCTGAGCCAACCAGTCTTTGCTCATTCTCCTTGATACTGTATACTTAGCGGAGTAGGAACACCTGTCAAGTTTATAGTCTTTGTTTGACCCTATTGGGACTCGAATCCACAATCTACCACACTCGAGACGGGCACGCTAACCATACACAACATACAGTTTCTCCTTTGGTTTGTGTGTGACAAATCGACGATATTAATTACCTTAAGACGTGACGTATACAAGTCCTGTTTTTTGGCAGATGTATTGTGTGGCTTTCGTTTAACGGCTTTTCATTACATTTTTGTAACTTCAAACTTTATATATTATTACATTATGCGTTCACATCATTTATTAATACACATATGGTTGATCAAAAGATTGACACCTGCCTTTGCTATTCAAGTGGCGTTAAACACACACAAAAAAACCACACCATACTTCATCAGTCAATCAAACGTACACCCATTAAACCACGCCTACTTCGAACGTTCTGAAAACTATTAATGATACACAATTTGAACATGTGGAATTTTAAAACAAATCGTAAATATTTAATTTATTGTATTTGATGTTATTCCAAGTAATGAATGTATTTTTGTAATTTTATCGGGTTGTAAAATTATTTTCATTAGAAGATTTTATATGAAGCGCTTCCTACAAAATGTACTTTGGTCAGGGATTTTACACTCCAATAAAACTACAACAAATTGCATTCATTTTCTTTTCATCACCTATATATTGTGTCGTCATACAAGGTGGCTTTTTGACCTCAACTTTTTTCTTCGTTTTCGTAAATGTAGGCTGGTTGCTGTATATTTATTTGAAATGTGGCTTAGCCTATCATACAGTGAATCACAAAAACGATATGCATATCCAATAAAAACGTAGGTATCTAATTTAATGCGAGCGTCGCGTTTCTTGAATTACCTTCACCAGGTGCGCTCCTGATTAAAAGATCTCAATGACAAATAATTTAAAAAAATATATATGGGAGCAAGTAAATTTGTAAAACAAGGGTCCCACAGAATCTATTCCCCAGGGAGATTGGCATTAATTGGTTTTCATAAATAACATCATTTATTAACCATAGTGTGGTTTGGTTTATGGTGTTTAACGCCACTTTCAACAATATTTCAGCTATATCGTGGCGGTCAGTTTTATTGATGGAGGAAACCGGAGTACATAGAGAAAGCATGGACATGAACGGGGTTCGAACTCATAACATTAGTGGTGATAGTCTCTGATTGCACAGGTATAGCTGTATATTCACGACCACGATGCCCCACGTTTAAGAACTATAAATTTCCATCATAAACATATCTAGTAAACCATATCAGTGCCCAAGCTCTGATTACTGAATGGATGATACTTTCGGAGATTAATAGTTCACCAGCAGAGATACATGTATCGACCCTGTCATTACGTAAGCACATAGTAAGAACAAAAATCGAAAGCCATGTGATTTAAAATTCTTTGTGTCTGCATCTGATAGTCATAATTGGCTAATGTTACATACGGTTATGGTGTTTAACGTCACTTTCAACTAAATCTCAATTATATCGTACCCAGAGAAAACCACCGACCTGCCGCATGTCAATGACAAACTACTACATAATGTTGTATCGAGTACACCTCGTCTGAGCGGAGACCGAACTCACAACGTTAGTGGTGATAGACACTGATTACGTTGGTGGTTTTAAATCAAACTATCATACGATCACGACCACGAAGAAAAAAAATGGAAAGCCATATGATTTAGAAGTCTTTGTGTCTGAAGAACGGGATAGACCCAATCGGTTAATGTTACATACGGCTGAGGGCGATTGATCCTAGTATTAATAAATTACATCAATTAGGAAATGTAAATTTAAAAAATAAATATATCTTATACTTATCTAACTTCAATTAGGTTGCGTTTGGACACTCTGGATAAAAAAACGGTAAGTAAATGTAATGTTGACAAATCGAGAGGTAAATCACCTTTGGTTCTGAATAGACACGAATGCATGGTTTAAAACATTTTAGAACTTTTCAACGCTAATCAATATACAAGTATGTATACCATAATTGATTTCTAATATTCAATAAAACATACAAAAGCACATGTTCATTCTAAAACATTTACCCGGTAATCAAACCTCACGCTACGAGCGTCTGTTTTCTTCCCTATTAGTCCCTGATTAAAATCCACTTGGGGATAGTGTGCTATATTTACCTGATTTAAATATTCAATGGTTTTAAATGTTGTTTAAATAAAACACTTACCGTGTTCAGTAATGCTAATTAACTCAACGAATAGGAGCTATCTTTCAACACAGAGTGTTTGAACGGTATATAACTTTTAAAAATCTATATTTTATTCACATTTTATTTTTTATTGTAGTGTACAAGTCCAACCTGCGTACATTCGGAATATATATATCAGTTGAAGATGCGTATATTCGGAATATACATTAGTTGAAGATTTAAAAGTGAATGACTGTAAGCTTAAGTAGGAGAGAAATCTCTTCCTCTAGAAGTGTTTTTATTATTATTTATTCTTTGTTGACATCGCATCTTTAAAAGGATAGCTAGTAGCCTACTATTAATTAGAAATAGTATTAATATTGATATATACATATTAATTGATTTTGAAATTGATGGCCAGAAGAACAATTAGAAAACGAAGTGGATTAATGAGAAATCACTAGTAGAGAGATGTGTTAACAGAAACATTCTCGGAGGAATATTCATAATCCTGTGAAAAAATTAGTATCGATTTTAGGTGAACTTGTTAACTGACAGTTGCAATGTCCAAAGCCATCTCTTTTAACGAAACTGTCTTGTAAAGCTGATATTTTGCATCTTGTAAAGTAGAAATAAATAATTTCCGAACGTTTTGTACTGTCTTAGATAATTTTTCTTGAATTATTCAAATATTTCGTAGTTGCTTGGTATGAGGTATACCCAACTGAGTATAAAGTTTGATAGATAGGAAACGATGGAAGACTATCAATTTTAACTATTAAACAGAGGAGGACCATTACCGATGGAGACTATCGTATAGTGTTTATGTGCGTTATGTGACACTGTTGGAGTATATTACTATGGAATTGTACTACTTGTTGGTTCAGCGGTCTCTTTGGACGATTCAACTTCTTATTGTGTTCCTGATTTCTGCTGAAGGTATGTTTATTTTAATTTTTAATTCTGAAAACAAGATGTATATTTTATAGCTGTACAATGTTGTCAGATAATGAGAAAGTCAATTACAACACACGATAATATATACCTAAATATAAATACACCTGCAGTACTTGTTTGAAAGAATACCAACATATAACATGGGTGAGTAGTAAAAATTACAAACATAGTACATGGTAGTACCGAAAGGTCCTTCCCATATAGATACAAATAAATTACCTTGTTTTGAAATCAGAGAAGTTTTCGTTAAAGATCTATTTTACAACTGCTTTCTAATTATTTCAAATTAAGTAAACTATATACCTTCACACATTTTCTTAAGAAAAAAAAATAGAATATGTACTACCGGAATACCATAGAATATCGAATATAATAAGATTCTGTCATAAACATGTGTTATATCATGGTGTAGACAGTAACTGTAATTTGATAAAAAATTGTACAATGAATGTGGGTGAAGGGTATGATTGTCCTGTAATAAGTATTAATGTATCAAATGATTATCGCTTCAATTCATATGTATGCGGCTCAAATATACACAACTTAAATCCTAATTATTGGCACGTATATTGTATAATATAGTAAATAATCTAATCCTTTATTTAATTTGAAACGTGTTTTTTGTTTGTTAATTTTCAGCCGCAATTTTAAATCAAAATCAAAACATTTTATTCAAAACAATATAAATGTGTACCTGTAGTTAAAATGTAATTTTTGGGATATTTCATGTAATTCATTCATCCAAAGTTTTGAACTTAAAAATATAAATAAATACACATAAAATGTTCAATTTTTGTGTAAACCTTAGCTATATGTAGTAGACAGTCACTAAGCTACATTTGTACTTACTAATAGTTCATAGTACAATTTTATTTAACACCGAGACACCACGAAGAGTATTCAATAACGGCCACAAGTCTCCAATAAAGCCATTATGACATATTTATGCATACTGTCGAACGTATATTAAGAGGTCAACTTTAGGAAAAAGAAAAAAAAAGTGGCCTTATAAGACAGGTAACGTCTTAAAAGAGGTTCAAGTCATATGGACATTTTTAAGAACATGAAAAAGATGACTTTGTAATAGAGGTGACTGCTTAATACAGGTGGCCGCATTGGCAGGTTTGGCTGTATTTTAATATAATCCATGTAACTGTGGTAAAACACAATCGAAAGGGGAATGTGCTAGGTATGTGGGACAAGTCATTGGACGACGGGCCAATACCATGGGACGTAAATAAATGCCACGCTTCTAGCGCGTAAGGCAATAGTCAGCAACTCTTAATGGGCAATAGTTTGTTAGACGTAGTCGTTGGTGACCCGTTTCAAGCCAAATTATACCGACCCTATTCATTATATCCATATTTTCGTTGTGGATGAAAACTTACTGTATATATATACTGCCTATACCATGCAGCGGCATCTGGTTATCTAAACAACATATTTGTTTGTAAGAAAAGTTTGAAGATACCGAAGGGTCAATCAGAAACGGCACATCGAGGAAAGACCGGCAATATATCGACAAAAAAGACAAACAATGATCTACAAAACATTACAGAAAACACGAATCCCACTGAAAACCGGGAGTGGACTCGGGTGTAAAGTTCTCGTCATGAATATGGCTGAAGTATACTCACGTGACGTTAAACAACAATCAATACATCTACTAAAAGGTAAACATTATACCGTTATCACATTTCTACATCCTCTACTGAGGGGAATATATGTTACAAATTGTTATTGCTAAAAAAAAAAAAAAATAGAGGCCTACTGAATCTCGCATTTCATTGAATCAGGATTAGGAATAATTGTTTCATACTCATATTCAGCATTAGACCAAACAGAACACTGGTCACTCTCCAAATACATTACCAAGTATGGTCCATAGTTAGCTTTTATATATCATAACCTGACCACCCCAATCTAGAGAACTCCTCCTATCAGCCACGCGCTGAGCAGATCTATGGGTGTGAGCTAGGGAAGCTACACCAGTACCCAGTCACAATGAAGAGAAAGTCAATTTACCGTGAACCGTTGGTTGCTTTCAATACCCGCTCAAGTTTATTTTATGTTTAATCGACAATCGATATCAAACAATTAGCAGTCCAAACAAAGTTCCTCCACATTTGCTTTAATTATCGAGGAAAGTTAACAAAACAATCACAAACTATGACATATACAGTTGGGCGAACTCTTTTACATTGAACACATATGCTATTTGATTAGCTCATTGTTAAAAAAGAAACCAAATATTTTAGATAATTACAATTGATTATAGTTTTACAATTCGTTATCCGATCAATCTGCAGGCTATGGGTTTTTTATTATAATTTTGAAAACTTTTGTTTAATCGTCTTTGTTTTATTTTATAGAAATAACCGAAGTCTAATACATCATGTTTTTGCAAAATGCAATACATTCTGTAATCAAATCAAGGTGATGATCTGGATTTTTTTTTCGTTATTAAAAATAACGTTTACTTAAAAAAAAAAAAAAACCCATGATGAAATACATTAAAATGATAAAGAAAGTGAATAATTTTTGCGATAAAATAAACTACATGTATCATATCCTGACCACCCCAATCGAGAGAACTCCTCCTATCAGCCACGCGCTGAACATGTCTATCAGTTTGAGCTAGGGAACGTTCACCAATATCCTGTTTAAATGAGGAGAAAGTCCATTTACTGGGAACTACTTTTAGTTCTGTGTTGTGATGTCTGCTGTAATACCCACGTAAATCGATGTTTGATTCGTCTTTACTCCCATTTTGTTTTATAAGGGATTCATGTTTTTAATTTATTTATGTTAGTTGTATTTATTTACTTATATTGGTGTCCATCATGCTTTCCATATTAGATGATGTTCGTGTCGATTACCAGTAACACGACGGGTGTCAATAGTGGAGCAGGAATCGCTAACCCTCCCGGGCCAGTGGATTTTAGTGGAGTTCGTGTTGCACGATGCAAAGCTTTCTATGTAATGTTTTGTAAAGCATTGTCCTCTTTCCTTTGGCCATTGTACTGTGTGTCCTTCGATTCACGGCTTCTGATTACCCCTTTAAGAATAATTTTATATTGAAAAATCTAGAAGTATTGAACAAAATCGCCATGTTAGGACAGCTATGCATTGCAAGGAGAAAACACGAATCACTCGTAACTATACATGACCTTCCTAATTTCAATCCCATAGACTTGTACCGGACTTGACGGTATGCGTAACACGACGGGTGTTTTCTAAGAACCAAGAATTGTTCACTCTGTGTTTATTTTGTCTTTGCAATGCGTCTTATGTGCACAGCGTTGCCAGTGTCTCTAGATTGCATGTCCTTCGTTGTTTTCAATGTTAATTGTAAAAGACGTTAAAATGAGAGTACAAAATAAAATATTCAGTACACATTATTAATGTATCACTACTATTGTCATCTTCAATGTTTTTCTATATTTATGGTCCCCTATAATCACGACAAATTAATTATTTTAACCGAGATTATATTATATTCAGTCTTAATACGATTTAAACCATGTAAAGAGAAGTTTGTATATGACCCGGTGAACATTGATAAACGGGCATATTACATAATGTGGGGCAGACATTGCCAATATAATTGCAATGTGTGCAGCTGCTTGTAAACACAAATCAATAGAGCTAGGCTATTTAAATGGTACGTCATTAAGTATTCAAACAGCAATTGTTTCAAAAGTAGCATTACATTCATTCTCATTCAGCTACCAAATAATCACTTTCTGATAAGGAATTGTGGGGGAATGATTTACAATTTCCGGTCTTGGGTATTGTTAGCAATGCGGAAATGCGTCCAGCGTGTTGTAATTGTATTTCGTATTGATATTGCTTTTTTTCATCATCCTATCACAAGTTTTCAACACTTAGCTGCTGCTGACCACATACTAGAACGGTCGATATTTACTTACGGCGGAAGTGTTGGCATAACAAATTGTCTTGTTTGTACATAACATAATTAGTGACGGCTAGCCTAGTCCTAATAAGCAAAAGAAAGTTCTTGATTTGAAGCCTATCATCATTTATTGGCCACTTTATTCTCTCTAAAACGGCAATGTCGTAAGTAATCTTATTTTCACCCCCAGAAATGTTCCTTCACAATTTCTGATGAAAGTATATTTTGCTTGAGCTATTAGAAAACAATGTCAGCGGTCAAATCCAATAATTGTATCTGATTTGGTTCACATGTGCACACATTATTTACCCGGAACCTAATTAAATTGAAAGTGTTGTAAATGATTAGTGTAAGGTTCGTTAAAAGCCATATATGACTTTGCTTGATTCATATTGGACGTCTATTAAGTGCATTTTAACGATTAAAAAACTACTTTGTACGTTTCACTGTGTGGCGCTTAAATGTACCTCAATGTGTTTTCTAAAACGTTTAATCTAATTTAAAATACATTATGTGTCTTTACGTTCTCTGATCCGTGTTTTGATGTCCGCAGAAAAACGATGCTCGGTTCGTCTTTATCTCCAATTGTTTGTAGGAGGGTCTTATTGTATGTTTGCGTATTGTGATGTCCAACATTTTGCTGCTGCTCATCTTTTTAGTTTTCTGTGTGGTGTTTTTTGTTTTGTTTGCCTTTGTCCTGTGTCTTGTGTACATAATGTTGCCAGTTTCGCAGGATTGTCCATTCCTGATTTTCCCTTCGGGTTTCTCTAACGTTTATATACCTCATTTCCAGATTGCAATATTAAGTTCAATTTTGAACCAAACGTGGTGATTTGATGGAGTCAAGTATATACCGGTAATGGTGACAATCAATCGTTTTAATGATTGTGATCCCTACTATGTATATGACAAACAATCTGAGTTGAACTGTAAGACATTGACAGTTAGGACCATTGAAGAACGAAACATAACGACACAAGAGACGATTTTAATTTTCCCATTTTAAACTTTCCACTTATATGTAGCAACACTCCAGAAGCACCAACATATGAACTATAGATCCATAATTCGGAATTGTTGGTCCCTAAAAATATTTGAAAGCGGAACTTAAAAGTCTTCGGGACCAAGGAAAGCAAATGGCTACCCAGGATTGCCAATATCTGCTAAGGCCACCTATGTCTCAGGGAGGAGATCTTTAGTATTAATAATAACGACAGGAGGTAGGAAATATGCATTTCTATAAATATCTAATAAACAATGCCAGGGCGTAAGCTCTAACTACTGGGCGAATGATACCCGCGGGAAGTAATAGTCCACCAGCAGAGTTATTCTGACCCCTCGCTCATATCATGATTCCTCTATAGAGAACAAGGAATCTACTGAACCAAGGGTTCATGGTGGTTAAATTGAAGTCATCACTTAGACAGTTTTACGGTCGTCATCATGACTTTGTTAAACGTTATATATTATATGTGTCATAAATGAAAGCAGATATGCTCCATTTGTCGTAATAACAATTCGTTCCTTCCCTCATTTATGACTGATCACCGGGATTTAACAAGAGTAACACAACATATACTACATGTAGAGCAGGAACTGCTGATTTTTTGGGAGCACAGACGTTTTCAGTGGGGTTCATGCTGCTCAATCTGTAGTTTTCTGTGTATTGTTTTGTCTTTTTTTTTGAATGTCCAGTGTATTATCTTTTCTTTTTCTATTGACGGCTTTTGATTACCCCATTGATATCTTCAACCTTTTCTTGTTGTGTTATATTTGAATTACGAACCATGAGATTTTATTTGAATATATCTTTAGCTGTATGCTATAATGTATGTGCAACAACCCGCTTAAAGCAAAACAAGTCCTGTCAACTAATGAGGTTACCAATTTTAAAAATAAAGAATTAGGTGAAAATGTCTGCAATTTAAAACATTTATTTTTAAAACATCTTATAAAATTATACTATTGAGGGTCTGACGACTTTTCATATATAATATATGGCAATACCACCAGTGTTACAAGTGGACGTATTAGTGGTTACATCATAAATACAGTGCATCAGATTGTTATTTGCCATGTTTCACAGGTGTTATGTTGTTTTACGGGATTGGAATTAGTTTGTATTTTTCCTCTTAGTAATATTCTAATTTCATCTTTTGAAAATTTGTGCCAGATATCTTTGAACATGTGGGCAATAAAATTAAGTATAAACAGAAATATAATGTTTTAGAGGGCTGCTAAATGTATGAAGAAAATACACGTTTACCGACTGGTTTTGGGACCATCGTGGTCGTATGGTAGTTTGAATTACAACTACCTCTGCAATCAGTGCCTATCACCACTAAAGTTGTGAGATCGAGCCCCGTTCATGGCGAGGTGTAATCGATACAACATTTTTTTTATAAAGTTTGTCAGTGATATGCGACAGGTCGGTCGTTTTCTCTGGGTACCCCGGTTTCCTCCACAAATAAAACGGACCGCCACGATATAACTGAAATAGCGTTGAAAGTGGCGTTAAACAGCATAAACCAACCAATCAAACCACCGACTGGTTTTCTTTTTCGTAGTAATGATAAAATTTTGAGAGACGTTATGCCAGGTAAATTGAACTAAGAACTGGTATTTTTTGCAAATACCCCTCTCAAGCATGACATTTCTGATTAATTACACATAATATCTATTTGGACTGCAGCCATGACTGTGTTATATATTTTTTGACTGACTAATATCATACTCGTTAACTTGGTCAACCTGGTCGCCTGCAGCCGTGTCTGGTCGTCTGGTATTTTTATTGTCATTACTCGGAACATTTCTCATTGTAATGCTTGATGAGTCATGATAACCGAATTTCCCCCAGAATTGTCTTTCATAAAAGCACAAGGTTGATCAAGAAGGGTAAAATGACAAAATCCTTTTGGCAAATACCATGACAAAAAAATTAAATTACGTCCAAATACTCTACTGAGAGGATCCAAATTAGACAAATTGTTAATTGAACCCACTAGTTTTACCAGCAGATTGTTAGCAAAGTAAACCTGACTCGAAGATTCAACTCATAGCCATTACGAATAAGATTTTCAATGGTGTTACAAGGTTAGACGTGTCAGATTTTAACTTTTTAGTCTTGTTATTTACGCCACCATATAAACATAGATCATATCTTGTATATGTATCATATATTTTCTCTTGTTTTATAAAGACATTTTCTCAGAACTAGAACATATAGGAATATTCGGTTATCACATGTTGATAATTATCGTAACGTTTAATATTAGGATTATACTATATTAAGAATAGTTTAATATTCGGATTAGGATGTACTTTTAATTTTTAAATCCTAAATCCTGTCCTTAACTGTTCCTGACTCTAGAGAGAGGTTTATGTATTTAATGAAAGACGTGTATTATCTGTCTCTATTAAACCGTAAAACCACCAAGTTGAAAATGGTGATGTGGAAATTTACAGTCTGTCGGGTCGCATTGACCAACGCCTCTACAATGTGAGGGTTATATGTTTTGTGTTTATCGTGACTTACGTATATAACGAGCCGACCAGTGAATTCACGGGGCAATTGGGTATATACATGTTTATAGATGTCCGGACACCTACACACAAACATCTGTTGCAATAATGAAAAGAATACATTAGAAATAAAATATAATGCGACGTTTATATAAAACCGGGTGTAATTTTTTCATTTAATAAATATGACATTTCATATGTTAAGTAGCATTCCATGATATTAAAATGATACAATATATATGTATATATCAATAATATAACAAAAAGTACAATTCATTCATATTATAAATAGTCAAACTACCCCATTAGCCTTTAAGGTCATGTCATCTCTTTGAAAAGGGAATATGAATATAAAAAATGACAGATTTGATTGAGCAGGCTGTCATGACACAATGACATTTATTGTGCAAGATGCTTTGAAGGAGACGGGTTATGTATTTTAAATTTAAGAACAAAATATAACAAAAGTCATACAACTTGTAACATTACTACCTTATAAGTATACACTCCGAGTATAGAAGGTCTGTTGTTGGACTACTGGTGTGCTTGATACATTTAGTTGTTAAATTAAGTTTCTTTAAACATGTCCTCTCTGTTGAATATCTTAGACAATAAGGTATTTGTTGTCAATATTTTGATCCAAAATATATTCATCCTCAAGGGTAACCAATGTGTTTGTTGTCTGTTCTTCGATATATGGATTCTGATTACCCTTGTGACTCTTCACAGCTGTGAGCATACAACGAAAGTATGTTGTGGGAGCACGCAAAGACTCCTCTGGCCTTAGGACGAGACATAAATAACTTCCTCATTCTAGTAGAATGGCACGCTTCTTGCATATAGACACATTTCAGTAGTTTCTAATGATCAACTCCGATGGAACCATGTGATATAGACAGATGACAAACTTTCACAGCTGACGGGTACCAATCCTTTCACTTATTGTGTGGGATGAATAATACACAGCCCCACATTAGGACGGGACGAAATGAGCGTCACAATCCTTTTTACACGTTAAATACAATATACAGCAGCTGTATTTGAGCAAATTTGTAAGAAGTAGCCTATTACAAGGCAAAATTTACCGACCTTATCCCATATATCCTGTGATAAGCTATAAGCAATCTCAATGCCGTAATTTTTACTTATGCGATGTATTGTTTGTAATATTGTTCTCATCATGGATGCTCCTGTTCACTTGCTTCTAACCATCAACCAGTAAACAATAAACCTAACAGGCAATAACTTCTTAGGTCGTAGGTTGTCCATTAAGAAGCAAAAGTTTCCATTCTCATGCAATGCATCCTTCTTTATATCCTGAGGCAATCGATGTTCACGCCTGTATGCCCATCATAGTACCACCACCTTGTTATATTTTGTCTTGTCTATTTCATATTAAGATGACACATAAGGTTTTGTTAATGAATCAGAAGGCAGTGTTAGGGTGATGGTGCTTAATGGCACTTTCAACAATATTTCAGGTATATCGCGGTAGTCAGTTTTATTGGTGGAGGAAACTGATGTACCCGGAAAAAAAATCACCGACCTGTCGCATGTCACCGACTAACTTGATTACATAATGTATCGAAATCGGAGAACACCTTGCCATGATCGGGATTCGAAATGACAATATTACATGCAATTATCTTTATATTATAGAACATGGTATAGTTGTCTATCAGTGTTTGTGATATCCGACAAAACATTCTATACTTTCACTACTTTAAAACGATTTGTTTGCCAATGTCAAGAGGGTGCAATTTTATGGGTTTTTTAAATGATATTTATTTGTATAGTACGACACAGAACACATGTGTTCTTTTTCATTTAATCTTTTTATCTATTGATATCGCTTTACAGTTTTAGATGTACAATGTCGTCTTAACCCATATTTCGTTTTTTAATTGCAATATTAGAATTTCACTATATGACTGAAAAATAACATAACATAGGATGGTACAAAAAGTATCTGTTGTTAAATCGGGCAATGGTATTTCATTTTTAGCCACATACATAGATAGAGGGTTTCGGGGATGTGGTATATGAAAACTAAGTAGGAATATTGAAATCGAGATCGATTTCAGTTGAACTATGAATATGAATTAAATAGGGATTTCGGATAAACTGTGAATATTAAAGTCCAGATTTGTATTGAACACTGAAGTCTATAAAAGACTGTTTAAATCAGAGTGTGTATTTTCTAATGGCACAATAGTTCAGTATTGTTATTAACATGTCTTCTGTTCTTCGGATTTTCTGTTTTGATCGCGGATTTTTTTTATCCGAATTTGTTGTCTTTTGTTTCGATATTTGTACCTGAGGGTATCATCTGTCCAGTTATTTCCCCGCGATCGTCCACAAGACCTGCGAGTGCGAATCTCCACTTTTCGTCGTCTGTTTTGTTATAATGCTTATATCGATGCAGTCCGTAGGTTCTGAAACTAGCACTGGGAAACAATTGTTGAACTGGTCTCATTTAATATATATATACAAACACATTGATACAAATAAAAAAATGATGCCGGGGCTTCGAACTCATGTAGCAGTGTTCTTGATACGATGAGTACATTAGATGTTCTCGTCTACAAGATGTTCCAGTCCTTAACACAAGATCCTGCATCCGCGCCTATATTATCATGTGTTTAGTGGCGTAGCTGTAGTAACCTAAGACACTTAACCCATACACATTATTTCTATTTTGAATAAATTTCTATATATAAATGGTGCTTATTGCGATTTATCTACGCGTCTGATGCTTTACAAAAATTGTATCACATTTCATACCTAGTCCAAAGAATAGGTAGCTGCACGACTTCTGGCTGTTACATTGTCTGTTTATCATTTGTGTAATGTGAATAATATTAAGATATATTTTTTTACGATGGAATATCACATGTATAAAATGATTATTGAAAGATCTTCTTGACCTTAGTCTACCACCAGCGTGATTATTCCCATTAACAATACCCACGGTGATTGTTTTACTTATAAAAAAATTGTAAGTATCATGAGATGAAGAAGTTAATTTATCCCTGTAGACTATTTTAGAGTTATATTGTTCAGACCATCGATCTTTTATACCAATAGATAGAAAACTCGTTATTTTAGAAATGAATTGAAATAGATATCGTTAACGATAAGGTGCAAATATATCCCACTAGGTTACATTTGTAATTGTGCAATTTAATAGTAACTTTCTTTCGCCTTAAGTATAATTATTGTCAGTTAAATGATGATATAAACAGGTAGCTTTAACACGTTCCGAACTCGTTACATCTTACGTGAAGTTGGATATGAATACAAAATTAATGCATGTATTGTCTATACCTTTCTACTTAAAACAGAATTTATACAAAGCATACATATACGATATTTCGTATATCTGGTTCCTCTGGAAGTTTTACCAAATATATATATTTCAAGCTCTATTCTGACAAGGATAGCTTTCAAACAGAATTGTGACACATGCAGCTTGTTCCAACAGTGGTGAGTATCCGATATGGATCTTTGAAATCATTTGCAATTTTATTTCGATGTTTCAAATTCTACTTGTAATTCTGTACTACCCAACAAGACTTATTTTCATTCCTATGACATGTAGATATCTAATTTAGTACACACGACACGTTTCTTTAATAACATTCATCAGATACGCTCAAATTCAAAAGATTTGAAAGCCAAATAATTCAACATCTTTTATGAGCAAGAAGACGACAGAGCCTGTCCAAAATCAGCTACGATCGCCTATACGTGAGGTTTATTAGAGCCTGTCCAAAATCAGCTACGATCGCCTATACGTGAGGTTTATTAGAGCCTGTCCAAAATCAGCTACGATCACCTATACGTGAGGTTTATTAGAGCCTGTCCAAAATCAGCTACGATCGCCTATACGTGAGGTTTATTAGAGCTTGTCCAAAATCAGCTACGATCGCCTATACGTGAGGTTTATTAGAGCCTGTCCAAAATCAGCTACGATCGCCTATACGTGAGGTTTATTAATTTCTTTGCTACATTTATGTAATATCAAGTAATAACGACATTCGGGGAATAAAGCGAAAAACAAAGAATACAACACTGACAGAACAATTCCAAAACTAAGTATCAAAATCGTAGACAAAGGCAACATTGATACCCCTAATACACAAATAGGGTTAGTTTTATGGTGTTTAGCGCCAATTTCAACACTATTTCAGTTATATCGTGGCGGTCAGTTTTTATTGGTGGATGAAATCGGAGAAAACCACGACCGGTCGAAAGTCACGGATAAACTTTATCACATAATGTTGTATCGAGTACACCTCGTCATCAGCGCGATTCGAACTCACAGCTATAGTTGTGATAGCCACTGATTGCACATCTAGTTGTAAATCTAATAACCATACGGTACATGCACTGCTATAGAAAGTGGCGGGGTGAAACTAGTTTTATGGGCCATACCTCCCCTCTTGAAGTTATTTGTTAAGATGCTGAAGTTTCTATATGAGACAGAGCTTTTCTTTTTCTTTAGTTGAAAGTTTGTCAATATTCTAATGGGTATATGTACCGATAGATAATTCGATCGCATTCAACGTTTCGTCTTCCATTCTGTTCTATAAAATGAAAATATTGGGTATAGATCTTCTAATTAAATCGCGATCATTATTATAGCTTTAATTATAGCTCAAGCTTTAATTTGATATTTTGATTAATATTTACCTGTGCCCAGTTACATATCATTCGTTTTACTTTCAGTGGAACTTACTACTGTGAAATACATGGATACCCTGATACAAATCCTGATTGAATTTTCCCTCAATAATTTAATTTGACAGTTAATATAATTAAAGAGGGGGGGATTGTTTAACTAATGTATTTCTACATTACAATCACAAACTATTTCTACATTCTACATAATAACATAAATGTCACCATGTATAAACATTTCAGTTAGGATAAAACTGTTTATACAAGATCACTTTACTCTCATCAGTCCTAAACCAAACATGTCTGAATTAAGCTAACATACAGACATATTATTATATATCGTTTGAGATAACACGATCTTGATGAAAATATAAACGACTTTTTTAGCTGGCATAAAGTTATGTTAATTGAATGTACAGTGATACTGTAAGAATGTGTATTAACTTTAGACTTCGTTACATGTTAACATCATTCAGACAAGTTATATACATCACCTATTATATATATTACAAATGTAACCTTTTGTTATCCGAAATATACCCGACCAATTTGTTAAAAGTAGCTGATAAAATGACGTTGTGCAAACAGCAACTTCTCCGATGAAGCACCGAATTACATGGGTGTCAAATGACACTTTTAAAACTATTTATTCATAATAAGCGGTCAGTATATGGCTGAATGAAGCCAACATACCACAAGAAAACATGCCGCTTGCTATTTTATCACATAAACATATATCCAGTACACATTACTACAAACTGGTAAAAGGGGCCGTCGTGGTCGTGATCGTATGTTAGTTACAATCAGTACCTTATCACCACTAACGTTGTGAATTCGAATCCCACTCAGGCGAGGTGTACTCGATACAGCATTATGTGATGAAGTTTGTCTGACTTGCGGCAGGTCGGTGGTTTTCACCGGGAACTCCAGTTTTCTCCACCAATAAAACTGACCGCTACGATATAACTGAAATATTGTTGAAAGTGGCGTTAAATACCATAACCCAAACTGGTAAAATAACTCACAACTTTATAGGTGATAGACATTGATTACATACATAGATGTTTTTCCACCTACCATACATTTCCGGTCACGACACCCTCTTGTACATGTATGTCATCTGTGTGATATGATTCCGTAATCAATATTATTGTAAAGCTTGTTGAAATGACATCAAAATCGGATTTCAAGAGTTGAAAGTTTGCACGATTTGTAAAATCATTTTGTAAGGATTATAATTAAGATTGACGAACACTTTATTTACTTATTATAAAACTACATTAATAACGTTGAAGATTTGTCACATAATTGAGTACACATTTACCGTTGTGTGATATCTGTTACGATTTCCGCATAAAAACGATATTCGGGACGTCTTTACCTCTAATTGTTTGTAGGAGGGCTCATGTTCTATTTACATTATTAGTGTTTGCTTGTGCATAGTGGTGACCAACACATATTGTGTTTTGTACATTCTATGTTGTCTTCGTCTTGTGTTCCCTATGTTGCCAGCTTCTTTGGATTGTCCATATTTGATTGCCATTCGGTATTCTCTAACGTTAACTTACTACATTTGTGTAATAAAGATTGACACTCTGTTGCTCAATCTTTATTTTTTTTTTTGGTAGTGTTTTGTAGATCATAGTTTGTCCGTTTATCCTTTTTTTTAGACCATTGTATTGGTTGTCTTCAATTTATGGCTTCTGATTTCCCTTTTGGTATCTTCAAACTTTTCTTACGAATACAATTGTTATATATCTGATTAATAGTGACCTGTTGGTGTTATTCATAAACAAAATTGCTATAATGGACTTTGAATTAAAGTCTCATTTCGCATCTACTGGAACATGCTTATTGAAATGTATTATTACAAATACAACATTGTGCATCATATATTATAATAATTTGTCTGAAATAAATTAAAACGTTTCGGACAGTTGCCCTCTCTATCAATAGGTCCAATATGCGTCAGACAGTAACTGTTACCGTCTATAAATAGATCCAATATGCGTCAGACAATTGACCTCCTTCAATAGGTCAAACTTACCTATCCCCATGGTCTACGTATAATTAAATTGTTGGAATTCGTCAGAATTACAGTTATAAAAAATCGACCTCTTCAATAATTAATATAAGCTTTCACTGCACGAATAATATGACCTAGTGATTCTTTATGTCAAATCAGTGCTCAATGTCAAATCGACATTATTGTTCTCGACTGATTCATCATAACATTACTGAAAGGTCAAAGATATGACATATCGGACGTTCAAACATAATCATATCTGTAAATAAATGTTCGTGTGATCGTGACATATAACAATGGTTTGATTTGAACTAGAACGCAAATAATACAATGAAAAACAAGACATACCACACTGTTCCAAAAGCAAAATCGTAGAAAGAGACACAATCGATACCTCTAAAGCACAAATACATTTCAACTGACTTTCCTGGCTTGGTACACGGACTTCAATAACACGTGGCGGAGTTAAAATAGTTTCATGGACCCAAAGTCAAGGTTGAAACAAACTCTAACATTTATAATAAAACCTTCCAATAGATATATGTTCCTTTCCATTCTAATAAGACTTTCAGAAACAACTTTTAAAATGTTCTTGCTCGTTTAATTGTTCTACTTGGTACATACATACATTTTTGTACCACATTGATTATTCACATGTTGAACACGAGTGTTGACATGTTAATCATGCAAATTCTGAATGGAATATTAATTTTCTTCTAATGAATTTACTTATCTTTCGTGTTCAATAGAAGAGTTTGAAGATACCAAACATGTAATCAGAATCCGTAAAATCGAAGAAGAACAGACGACACAATGGTCAAAATAAAAAATACAAAAGGACAAACAACGATCTACAAAACATACATTTAAGATTAAAGATCGAGTAATACGAACCCCACTAAAAATCCGGGGGTGAACATGAAAAAGAAGTAACAAAACAGAAGATCGGGTAACCTAAACTCCAACACAAAAGACGGGAAGAGATCGGAGTACCAGGAGAAAACCACCGACCTGCCGAAAGTCACTGATAAAACTTTCGGTAGTTATAAATCCAAATACCACACTATCACGACCACGATAGCCCATTCTACCTTAGTACATGTTAAACAATTATGTCACTTTGTGGTTTGTTACGTGGAGAAGTTACCCTTTTTATTTAAGTAGTCGTGATCTATGGCAGTTGAATTTACAACTACCTGTACAATCAGTTCCTATTACCACTAACGTTGCGAGTTTGAACCCCGATCATGACGATGTGTACTCGATACATCATTATGTGATAAAATTTATTAGTGACAGGTCGGTGGTTTTCTCTGGATACAATGTACTCCGGTTTCCTCCATCAATAAAACTTACCTTCACGATATTACTGAAATATTGTTGAAAGTGGCGTTAAACACCATAAACCTAACCCAACCTTTTTATTTATCACATATCACAAAGTAGACACTTCCAATATTGTACAGTCGAAATCAATTTTTGCTAGAAACAAATATTATTGGCATTACAGTACTGTAATAGCAAATGACAGTTTAATTCAATAATAGACTGAGAATAGCTTTATTTTGATTAATAATGTAACCTTTCCATATTTACACACGAATGCTATTTTGAAACTAATTCTCATCATAATATATAAACGTTAGAGAATACCGAAGGGGCAATCAAAATTGGGCAATCCAGAAAAACCGACAACATAGGGTACACAAGACAAAGAAAGAAAAAGAAGAACTACACAGTATGTGTTGGATACCGCTATGCGCAAGCAAATAAAATAACGTCAATAAGACATGAGCCCTCCTACAAACAACTGGAGGTACAGACGAACCGAACGTCATATAGTCTTTTTTTTTTTTTACTTTTAACAGTTAGATGAAGAGTAAAATCACAATTAAAATTCCATCTTGGTCTGGAAAACTAGATGGCTGCAATGGGCAATTATTATGTCTGCTTAGCTGAAACTTTAAGCAAATATTTTCCTCTGAAAGTAAAATTACAAATGATGTATAACTTTGTATAAATGGTATGTTTGATGTCATGCATAAACAAAGTTTGAAGATGTCAAAGGGGGTAATCAGAAGCCGTAGATCGGAGATCAACATAAAGCCCAAAATAAAATTAACAAAAAGAGAAAAGGACTAGCAATCATCTACAAAACACCACACAGAACGATTTCTCATTAAATCTTTCAATTGTTAGATGTGTTCAGCGATGGCCCTTTACCCGTATTCCCATCCTATCCCTGTACCCTCAGTTGAAATATATGTTGTTTATAAACCTCTTATTATGTAATATAGTCGTAATTCTACTTGCATCACTCAGTCACCTAACTTCACCCCAGGTTTTAATGCAGTTCGTGTTGCTCGATCTTTAGTGTTCTGTGTAGTTTTGTTTAAATCGTTGTTTGTCCGGTTTTTTCCCCTTTTTGTTCTTTTGGCCATTATATTGTTCTGTCCTTCGATTTTTGGATTCCAATTACCACTTTGGTATCTTCAAACTCTTCTAGCAATATTATTGTTTAAATGTTTATGTACATACATTTTGTATACAACTGCCTATTTAATTTGTTTAGAGACATTTCACAATCATACGGGAAATACACATTGTTCTACATTATAGTTTTCCATATGCACTTACATGGCACTAACAATATCATTTCTTTTTCTCACTTTTGAGACAGACCAGTTCCTATTTTTAGCGATGTGAGATTGTCTTATCTTGCACTAGTGCAAGACAAAAAAATCACGTGCGTTTTACTGGCACAAATACATGCTGTACAGTTTATGTCAACTGCCCCCAGTTCTCCATGCTTCACCAATAAAACCACGATTCTATTACATAAGTATTTTTATATTAATGTATGTATACTATTCTGCTAGCTAATAATTTAACTATCGTGCACCTTTCATGTTTCACGGTGTATGACTTTCAAGTCAATGTTTGTTTACTTTGAGTAAATAATAGAGTGCTCTTCCTTGTTAGTAACTAACGTACCTCCCTTTGACCAAATTCAAATATTTTTTCACATCCACAGGTGTAGTGTTGAGTTACATTTATCATATATTTATTAAATACATTGTATTTTATTATGAAATACATTTAAAATACTGCCAAGACACGGATGCATATAATACTTACTTCAGCAATGGAAACAAAATTTGCGGGAAAACGCTCGATCGGGAATGTAAACAAAACAATTAGGTAACAGCTGATAAAAATGAGAAATAAAATCAAACACCGTGCAAGACAGGGAAATCTCCGACACCCTCGGGTGTCGGAGATTTCCCTGTCTTGCACTTTTGCCGGTGTTAGATTCTATATATCTTTATGTCTAAGTTAATATAATATAAACAAAAATGTTCACGCCAAGATATAGCTGAAATACTGCTAAAGTTGGCGTTATACACCAATCAATCAATCAATTAAACTTTTATCTTTACATATATGTTCGACATGTATAAGTACAAATGCAAATAAAACTACATCTATAAAATAACACGTTATAACTAAATCATTGATTGAGAACGAACAGAACCACAAATGAATGACATTTCACAATAAAAACTATCATGGTCATAAAGGGCCTTACAATTAGCTGTCTGGGAGAAATTAAAGTGAAACTTAACAACCGAATAATATCTTACAGAAAATTGATATTGAATAATTTATAATATTGCCCACTATGGTATACAGATATTATCACTTTATTCTCAATGTATATTAAATTCTATTTATGGCTAGAACGATATCTGCTTTAGTCCCATTGCAATAAAAATAAGTCAAGATAAAAAAACTAGCACGTAAAAACTGATATCCTACAGATACACACTGTACAATGTAGCATGTACTTTGCTGTCAGCGTCGTATAAAACTGGTTATAATCTTTTATCCTTCATGGCGTATTTTGTAATGGTATATTTGGGTTATCAGTAAAATATTACATTGTTGGGACGAATGCTAAAAAATGTCTTGTGGGTGGTTATTCGGCAAAAGGTTACAATCATTTCAAACCAAAACAAAAAGGACGATCTGCATACCAAACAAAAATGGAGGATTAAAAAAGAGCAATAAAACAATGGTACATGTGCATATAAATCAAGTACGAAAGAGCTGATCGATACAGAGGGCAGAAAGGGAACAGACATGGTATTGTATATGGCAGTAATAACGTTTTAGAATTACCCTTTTTTATCAAATATTACATATAAAATTCTTATTAGAACTGACTCATTGCCTCATTTAAATGATTCATTCATTGGTGTTTAACGCCAACTTTAGCAATATTTTACAAATGAATTTTCACATGTGGGAGGCAATATTCTTTTTCCATTACCCACTCGAAACTAAATAAAACAATTGCGATTGTTAAGTAGTGTTTATTATTGATACTTAAATATTGTATTAGTATTTACATATTGTGTTACAAGTTTGAAAAATTGTTGGCAATTTGTACTGTAATCGTCTTATAAGTAGTCGTGGGATTGCACAATGTAAACAAACTATCGCTGCCACATGTGGAGCACCTGAGTTCATTTCCGGTTTTCTATGTATTCCTGTTGCTCATTTTTAATTTTCTGTGTTTGTTCACGTAGATTATTGCTTGTCGTTAATAAAAACATAGATATAAAATTTAGTGCGCGCGACGCGTTTTGGAATAACCTTCATCAGGTACGCTTATTTTTCTGGCCACGTCTTTGTCTTTTTACATGTACATTTATTTTATGACTTTGTTTAATCATGTCTTGTTATCGTCTGACTCTCTCCATAATATTATTCATATATGTAATTTACAATTCACCAGATGCAAATTTATATTAATAAACACCCAAGAGTGTTATTAGATGGTAGATATTTTAAAAGGTCAAATGACCAAAGCAATATATATATTGGAGCTCATAATAACAACAGGTCAAGCAAAAGTAGAGTCAAAAGCCGGCAGGAATAACAAGCTAAATTTGAATTCGTATTTGTAACGTGTTAATAACAGAACGTTTATTTCATCTATTTACACGTATCATCATTTCACTTAATATATACTCGATCTAAATGAACTCAACGGTACATACATAATAACAGAGATGGCGTCATCTTGTTGATCGAATTCCTGTCTGAAAAAAAATATTACTACTTTCGTTTGATTACATAGCATTTATTCGTAATGTATTATCGAAACAATCCTAGCTTTTCTGTAAGATATATTCATTGAATTGCATTTCTTCTAGGAACTAATTTGGATAATAAGATCTTAATTCTCAATCTATGATACCAAGAGCATTACTACGTTATAACGTGGTGAAAGACATCGGCTGATTAATTTCCACTTGGAATATGTGAGGCCTCATTAAACTTTCATTAAAATAAATTGGTTATACGTTATGGTAATGAAACATTCTTTCGGAAGAGACTCAAAATAACATTTATCGAAATTACAATGGTGGGGAATATTGTTACTAGAATCATTTTCAAATTTGTGATTCAGTAAGACAAATGAGAAAGAAAGCCACGTTTGTCGGAAACAATATTTGTTTGAAAAGTTGAATCTGTATAATTAATTATTCATTAAGTATTTACATATTTGCTTTAGCAATACAATAACTAAAAGTAACGGTGTAAAGTGTTCAGAAAGCTGGAATTGTTAAACCTATGGTCGAAAACGTGGACCAAAACATTATTTAAGGCAGTAATTTTCGCCAATACAAACAGCCACAAGATACCCGATGAATATCAATAATTACATTTTGGTATTGGAACAAATAAAAGCACATATCAAACCTCCGGGTTCAGCATATGCTTTGAATAAGGACGCATGCAGATATCGCGAAATGTGTCAGTCCTGTCAGACATGACAGCAAAATTTTGTCAAATTTTGCTAAGGGCCGACACAAGTTTGATATTTTGCAATAGAAAATTAATGAGGACTGACATTTTGTTCACTAGGACTACCAAACCCATATGCAATTTCGTTATCCCTGCACATGTGGGAGACAAATGGGTCTCGGTGCACGCTGTCGAGAGAAATTATTTTGTACAACAGTATATAAAAATACGTTATAAACTTATTGACTTGTTGCTTTGATACACGCAAACATCTACTGAATTCCAGAAAACAAATAATAAATAATACCACTTTTGATCAGAAAAAATACAACAAATGTTCCATGTTCCGAGTATTTCTTGGTTTTGCAAGATTGACACATGTTCGGTTCGTCTTTACCTCCAGTTGTTCGTAGGAGTGTGCATGTCTTATTAACGTTATTTGTGTTTGTTTGCGTATACGTATAGTGGTGTCCAACACATATTGTGTTTTAATTTTGTTTTCCTTCGTCTTGTGTGCCCTATGTCGCCGATTTCTCTGGATTCTTCATTTTTTGATTGCCCTTTCATTATTATCTAACGTTGATGAGATACAAGTATTTAAAATACTTTTGCTTCAATTGAAGAGTAAATATTAATGGGCTTCATTCTCCATGTTGACATTGACCAGGAATATTAGCCAAGCATAAAACACATCTGTCAGTCGTGATAATTTTAGTATTTTATTAATAACCTATAAACTTACTTTAAAGGGCATACACACCTAGCATAAGTACTAGACATACCAGTTATCAAAATTCTAGACAACAGATTAAAATGTTCAGACAGAAATTAAAAAAAGAAGAAACAAGATCACTAATCAATCACGTACATGTTCAATACAACTAACAGATTACCATAATTGTTTTGTTTTTTTGCTGTCGGTGTCTGAACAATTTTATAGGCATGCCTGTACATACGACTGGGTTAGTGAGGTTGTCGAGTACAGGAATCTCATCGCTTAATGGCATGATCTCACACTCATTATTTTCTAGTCTATGGACGTTCGGGGGCTTGATGACCGAGTGCCTCAAGCCTTAAACGTGCGATATAGTTACCTCAAATGTTAATGTTACCAGACATCTATCGAAGGCCGAGGGTTTCACATGTTATTCTTAACATCTTTCAGTGTTGTTTTCCCCGTTTAAATCTGGTGGTCACGATATAACTGACAAACTGCTGAGAATGATCATGGGGAGTTCACGGAGTTCATCTTAAATTAATCAGTTATATTTTACAAAATGTATGATGGTGTTTAGTCGATACAAATTATCCAAACCTAAATTCGTTTATGATATTTAAGTGAACGTAGATAATCAAAGCCGGAATTTAATTCTGGTATTTTAGCAATTGTAGACAATTCAAACCCAATTAGTGTGTGGTATTTGTATCGTCATGCTAAACAATGATGACATTTCTTTGTTTCTTACATGGGCATTTTGACCTTATATAAATCATATCGTGAAAATGAGAAGCTGCCAATAATATTGAACAAGTGACCTCATTTTTTCCCTATAACAACCAACTATGATTGGTGTAAAACTGTAATCAGAAATGACAGTATAATTCAATATCAGACTGAGACTAGCATTATTCCATTAATAATATAACCTTTGAGAATGATCTCGTTAAACCCGGACAACTAAATTTATTTTCAAGGATAATTTGATTCACCAGATGCAATCAGTGGACATGGTTAAATTCCCTCATCACTTCTGAAATACAATGGGCAATTTATACGACTTGTCTACACTATAATTAACAGCTAGATGGACAACACAACGTAGACATTCAGATCAATTTATTATTCTTGTCATTCATTTGTTGATGTTTGATTAAAATACAATACAGCCATATTTCTGCTCATTTGGACACCTATTTGCAATGACCCTATTGCAAATTTTCCGAAGGAAAATATATAAAACGTTTCCGCAGTGGAGGGTATGGCCCCTGTTAACAACTAAGGTCATCAACTGGTCGTGTGGAATGTATATCATATAAAAACACATTCAAGATTCAAAAATTATTTTAAACGAATTGTCTACAGTAGCTTTAATTCATGTTAGTTTTTTTCAATGTCCCTATCCTTGAAAACGGAACAATCATTGATTTTATTGACCTTTTTATTGTTTATACTAGTACATTTACTTGATGTTTACCTTTTTATTGATTATACTAGTACATTTACTTGATGTTTACCTTTTTATTGATTATACTAGTACATTTACTTGATGGAATCTGAGGACGGAGAACATTCTTATAACGGGTTTACTTAGTATTGGTCATACATACACATTTGGAGAAAATCCATCTTGGCTACAATATATTATGTCGTAAGGACGGAAGCAACACAATCAGTATATTCTTTATATAGCTTCCATTAATTGATATAGTAACATAAATACGCATTTTTCCTTTGATGTTTTTATGCAGTAATCAACTTAAAAATAGTGAACTTTTACAAACCATGGTCCAACATGAAGATCTTGATGTTATTCCATGCTCTTGACGTCATAGATCTGTTAGTACATGATTTTGACGTCAGATCTTGATGTTATTCCATGATTTTGACGTCATCATGTAATTTCTGTTACAAAACATATATACCATGGATCTTACTCATGAACTTATTTAAACCAACTCATCCTTCGGATTCGTTGGTTTAAATAAAAAGATAACTGAGACCATGTTGTGTTTGGAGATCATGATTGAGACAGCTTTATTATTATCAAGGTTGTTTACAATCGTGTGACAGCATACATGAATTAAAACACAAAGATGAATTTGATTTACAATTGGCGTAGTTTAAAACAAAGACATTACAAGCTATGTTATTTGTTAAAGATAAATTACGTGTATTCTCTATTGTATTTTAGGTAGACATTCCCATCGACGGATGTTGGGTAGACGACAACTGCGTATTGGGCGAACACCAGAAATACTTCCCGACCCTCATAATATAACTGTCCATCGGAATGAAGATGTCGTTTTAAAATGTAGAGTTAGACATAGAGGAACAAAAAGCGTAAGTTAGAATACAATCGTCCTTCGTATTTATGGTATACTTTGAGAATTACGTTCGCTTTATTCTAAACTGTTTCCTAATAACCCTTTCCTTTTAGTGTAAACTATATTTTATTTGAAAGAAAGTCAAACACAAATACAAGATAGCAAATAGCAGGTGGGATTGGAAAACAAGTGAGGTATCACTTTTCCTTTTACATTTGATATAAGAAAATATTGTTGCAGAACAAAATTTGTCGATGTTTAACACTCGATCACAAACAAAGAACTTTCAAATTTCAAATCTACAATACCAAAGTGGAAATCAAAAGCCGTAAATAGAAGGACAAGCAAACCAATGGCCAAAAGAAAGGACAACAGGACAAGCATTGTTCTCCAATATACTACACAGAAAACAAAATTTTCAACTTAAGATTGAAAATGACGAACCTCACAAACAAAATGGAGGGGGGGGGGGGTAAACTAAACTCGTGTGCCCCGGAAGGCTTATCACTTCATGCTCCACTAGTGTCACCCGTCGTATTCTCTTGTTTCAACCCGGTGATAAATCATGAATATGAAGAGGATCGACAGTATTTGGAATACTCCATTTGTTTTAATATCACTTTGGCAATTTCTATATAGAAATAAAAAAATATTAAACATTGATAGTCAATAAATCAAATTTGACACGAGAGTAATGTATAGTTAATTAGTAGATGCAAGATATACATAGATTTATAGTGGGTTTCATGGTGCTCCATCTTTAGGTTTCTGCGTAATATTTTGTAGATCGTTGTTAGTCTTTTTTCTTTTGGCCATTGTGTTATATGTTCTTCGATTTATGGCGTCTGATTACCTATTTGATATCTGCAGACTGTTCTTAACCCCAATAGGAAGACCTGCACACATCCCGTTCAACTAACAAAAACCGTCTGTTTTATATGAATAAATCTGAGATGGAATCCTGATTCTATTGTATTTTTTTCTATGCTGCTATGCAAAGATAACACACTGTAAATTATTTATACAATTTTCTTGAATATATTCGATAACGCTATTTCATAGTCTTTTAAATCCTGGTAATCAACGTAACCTTGACATTCAGTTCTACTGCATATAATATCCGAAATCCATTCCCAACAGGAAGAATTTTTATTGTTATTATTGTAATTATAAATTATCTAAATGTGCATATCATGTTCGTTTGATTCAGTCATGCATTATTATATCAATCTAATTGCTAAGCTGATAATTAAAACAATTTAAAACACCTTATTTCAGGTTCAATGGAATTTAAAGGATTCCAGTCATCCGCTAACGATTGGAGATTTAATGTGGACATCAGATAAAGACTTTAGTGTTAGACATAAAAAACATAGTAGAACTTTGGAGAGTTGGGATCTCCTAATAAAAAATGCACAACCAAAACATTCTAACACGTACGAATGTCAAATATCATCCATAATTACTCATCGAAGGCATGTTCGATTGGTTGTATTAGGTATGTAAACATTAAAGTGATAGGATCTAAGATGTTCATGTTTAATATTAAAATCGATAAAACGGTGAACTAACGGCCAGTCCCTAGGTATGAATTAAAAAAATGCTTAAAATGTCAATTTTGTACCTTTAAGCAACGTAATTAACAGAGTAAAGTTGATTGCTTTGTATCGTCTGTACGAATTGCGCTCATTGATTATGCAAAAATGCGATCCCAGCATTACCTGCGATGACCTCGACCTGACCAAAAATAACCATGGAAGCTGAGGTAAGCGAGTGCATGTTTTATCAACAATGCGATATTTATTATATATAACGTAGATTGAAATCTGAAATTTGAATAAAATACATTTTTAGGTAATAGTAAACACATTCTGAAAACTTTCACGAACCTCTCAATACAGATATATCATTTAACAACACACACTACAAGGGGTTTGAATAGTTATTTTTAGAAATGACCACTGATGCACGGTAGAGGTAAACAGTTATATCTATCATTTCATTTGAACTACATATAGCGCTTAGCAAGTCTTTAAACTCATCCAACGGTCACGCTCCTTCCCTATGTTTATCATGGATTTCGCATATCTTGCTATAACTTCTTTTTGATTTCTTTTGCGAGCTGAATCTGTCTGTGTAACAGGACTACCACGTTTCGTTTTTGTTTTGGACGACATGTTCTATTATTGTGCGCTTGCGCAGACATAAGGTCAAACCTTAGGTTATATGAATATGGGCGGGTTAGACATCGATTTTTTGTCACTGACAAATATTCACGAACTCTTGTTTCAAGTAAAAAAACATTGACAAGGGGGTACCTTTGATATAAAATCATACATTTTTTAAAATTTAATTACTGAAGGCATGATATTTCCCTGATAAAAGGGAAATGCATTTTTTAAACGAAAATCGTAGATCCTATTCGTTTAACTATAATTAGCATTAAAACACATTACTCATCGAAGACATATTCGATTTGTTGTATTAGGTATGTAAACATTAACTATAATTATCATTGAAACATATTATGTTATCGTTAGTTAACTAAGTCTTTGTGTTAACACGAACTGACATGGATGTAATGGACATTACAGACACTTCATCAGAAACCGGAAAGAAATAAAGATAACGAACGTCGATGTTTAACTTGTTCATCGTGAGATTTTCGGTCAGCTATGTAATTATGGCTTATAGTGCGTGTGTGACACCACATTGATGCAACTTCTAAATCTACGATATCTTACATATATGTGGGGGTATCAATAATGAATACTAACTACGTACAGGACTGTCTGACAAACACTGTTATCAGCATGTCACAACCTCGACGAATGGAGATATAATTATTGTTTTACATCGAATATCCCTGTAACCTCTATAAAATGGTAGATGGTAGAAGGCTGCAATGATTTTGAAAATAAACCGCATAAAATAATTTAAATCTATGTCAAATTTGGTTTAATTTAGCCAAGTAGTTTCAGATAAAGTCTTCAAATCCTTATTTTTATTAAAAAATGTCAGGGGTTAGGGTTTTGGTATTTAACGCCACTTTCAACAAATTTCAGTTAAATACATAATTTAAAGTGTACCAGGTTTGACTATTTGCAATTTGAAGAAATTTCCATTTTATTAACTGCTGTCATCTCAAAGGAGATCGGGGTTTTCGAACACAATTTTGCAAAGATACCACAAGGAATACTAAGCTTAGGTAGGATAAATTGGCTCAGTGATTTCTGAAGGAAATTGCCAGTTAATTTTTGTTTCTGTCAATTCCTATCCATTTGTTCAACTTGCAGCTTACTTGAGAGAAATATATGTCTTTGTTTTAACCATATGATCTATTTATACATGGTTGCTGATCGTCGAGAAAACGTTTGAAAGTAGACAACCTATAAAAAATTAATCGTGAGAAAATTTTGTTATATTCATATTTATTCAAATTATATTTTTTCTTACTTTCAATTACATTATTTTTTACAGCTACAATAAGAAAAATATCGCCAGGTAAGAATTTTAATTAGCATCCTGTAGTTATTTACAAAGCCAAAACAAACATATCTTCAATTCATGTTTCTGTTATGTTTTCAATTCATGTTTAAATTGAAATACAATTTACGTGAAAATTAAAATGAAATATTGTTCCAGGAGTTAACGTTATACAATGTACATGTACTTTCATTCCAAACAGGGGACATTCTTGATGCGATCGTATGGTACATATGTTCGTTTACCAATACAAACAGTCTCTATTACCACCAAAGTTATGAATCAGTCATATTTTTACAGTGTAGTCATAACATGAAGTCACAGGTGTTTAGATATTACATTTAATTTTTGGTGTTTTAATGCCACTTTCAACAATATTTCAGCTATATCATAGCGACCAGTTTTAGTGGTGGAGGAAGCCGGAGAGAACCACCGACCATGGGCAAGCAACTGGTAAACTTTATCACTTGTGGCTGCGAGTCGAGTGTACCCTTTTTTGTCATTTACAAAGCCGGGCTCGAACCGACGCCGTAGTGGTGATAGGCTTGTATGAGTTGTTAGATCCAACGACCTAACGCATTGAGCCACCCGGGCCCCTTTTAGATATTACAGATAATTATTAAAAATAATCAAATAGCAAATACAATAATAATTTTTAGTATATATATCTACAAGTTACAATTCAATTGAAATGAATTTTTTTTATTTTAAATCTATATTCATAGATTTTATCGTTTTGCAGTTGAAAATGAAATGACAACATAGATATGTTATTTAGTCACAGGTCACGTTTCTGGAACAACCATCGTAAGATACACTCAAAAAATGAAAAATTGGAAAATAAAATGTTCTTTTAACATCACGACATCACTGAGATATTGTTTAAATTGGTGTTAATTACCATAAGCCCGAACCCACCACCCACTGATTCCCCACAACAAGCTGTTTAGTATACATAATTGATTACCATATACTATTTCCTAATGAATGTATGATTTGCAAGAAAGAATGATGACTGACGAAATAGTAAGTTGACCATTGTTTCTTATTATGCCTTCTGGTGATTTTGGGCGTAATTTAACATTTAAATGATTGTTAGAGCTGCCGTCTCTCATAGAATTAGAAATCTGTATTCTTCATAACAACGCCGATCACCCAATTATAATGTGACTGTCTCTGTGTTCTTCATAACAACGCCGATCACCCAATTATAATGTGACTGTCTCTGTGTTCTTCATAACAACGCCGATCACCCAATTATAATGTGACTGTCTCTGTGTTCTTCATAACAACGCCGATCACCCAATTATAATGTGACTGTCGGAATTTTATTCGCATGTGGAAAACACTTGAACGACCGCATCTTTTCACTACAAAAAGTGTGGTGGTGGCCCGCAAATCTATTGTAACCTCGACACGTTTTATTAAATAGTCTGGAGCCATGAGCGTGAACAAACATACATGTGTTTTAGATGTACATTTTTTGTATCAATATTTTATCTGTTCCTAGTATTTTCTCGATTGGAATTTAAACATTCTGCCCGTATGGTATTTTTAATTTTATAGTGATGAGAGTTCGTGATCCTTATTTGACTAACGAGCGATAGCTCTATGATTTAAGACAATTTTGATTAAGATAGATCGAGTTTTAAAGTTCATTTACATATTTTCATATATGTATATATCGGGAACTTGTCATCTAATATATCTTCCCTATAATAAATTGGAATACAATCGTTGTGTTCGTTCATGTTAAGTTTTTTAAACATGCTATACACTGATTTCAATCTCCTATATAATGCTTTAATGTCTTCGTGTAATTGTTCTTTATTTAGTTATAACGCGTACTGTTTCATAATTTATGGTTTTAGCAATTAATTATAATTTCATGCAACTACACGACTTAAAATACAGTGATTGAATCTGTTTTTAGATATTTTTCTTTCCAATAAGAATATTTCTAATAAATTTAAAATTGGGAAGCATTCTTCATTATATAATGAATTGTTCAAAACTATTAGTTCGATAGCACTTGGCAGGGCCCGGGTGGCTCATTGAGTTAGGTAGTAGGATTACCTAACAACTCATACAATATAATTCTTTATTCCATAAGCAAATACAACTTATAGGATTTACAATATAAATACAAGCCTATCACCAATACGGCGTGGGTTCGCACCTGGTTTTGTAAATTACAAAAAAGGGTGCACTCGACTCGCAGCCGCAAGTGATAAAGTTTACCAGTTGCTTGCACATGGTCGGTGGATCTCTCCGGGTACTCTGGGTTTTTCCACCACTAAAACTGGTCGCCATGAATTAGCTGAAAGTGGCGTTAAACACCACAAAATCAAATCAAGTCAAATCGATAGCACTTGGAATGTAGGGATATGATTCTGAATACCAATATACATGTTTCGTGTTTGTATTACTCTATATAGTAGGAAAATCATAGAAAATCTCTAAGAGGCCAAAATCATAATTAAATACCATTGATACCAGAGTATAACAAATTGAAACTAGAGCAATACTGGTGGCCATTGATACCAGAGTATAACAAATTGAAGCTAGAGCAATACTGGTGGCCATTGATACCAGAGTATAACAAATTGAAACTAGAGCAATACTGGTGGCCATTGATACCAGAGTATAACAAATTGAAGCTAGAGGAACACTGGTGGAACAGGAACTACTTACATTTATGGAGCACCTGCTTTCACCCCAGGCGTTTAATGGGGTTCTTGTTGATCTATCCTTAGTTTTCTGTGTGGTGTTTTGAAGATAGTTGTTTGTCCTTTTTCTTTTTACCATTTTGTTGTCTGTTGTCCTTCGATCTTATGTAGATCAGGTAAATTTTGTGAATGTTTTATCAACTAAACGAAATGTATAGAGCATGTATTTACGAAACAAAATCAGAGTATAATGGTTATGTTTGGGCGAAAAGATCCTTTTATTTTCATTTGTGCCTTACCCAAGACAGGGCCTTATTTTCAGTGTCATACAAATGTATGTGGTGGTTCCTTTTTGGTGTTCAGTGCTTTGAGATTATTGTTCGTTTTGTTGATATTATTGTAACTATTGACCTCTATAACATAAAATGAATCAAGTCAAAATTAAACTTTATCAACAAATTATCAAATAAGTGAAATAAACTATTTTGTACGATCCTTAATTTTGGTAATATTATTTTTCTCTTAGGTATAACACTGCAGGGTAAAGCTGTTTTGGATTCCCTCGAAACACTAAGTTTGACATGCAATGCTACAGGATCTGAGCGTGCACCAGGTGGTGTCGACTGGTTCCATGATGGAATTATCATAAGACCCCACGATGAGCGATGGAAAGGGAGATTACAGATATACAATAAGAAATCAGAAACATCTTTCCGATCGTTAATAAGTCAGTTAGTTATTGAAAAAAGTAAACTGGAAGATCATGGTTCTTATATTTGTAGAAGTTCAGATAGAGAAACCAAAAGTATAGTTGTCAGTATTTTAGAAGGTAAATATTAATACCGCCATATATAGTTACACCGAGTTAAAGCTCAGGTCATGAGACATACGTTACTATACTATGGGTTAACATATGGAATAAAACATTGGACCTGTCCATATCGGCCTGGGCATCATCCCGCCTTTCTCATGATGGTCTTAAGCGAAGCCACCGGTAGATATTGGTTCAGGAATGATAACCAAAATGATATAGAAAATATCATTTTTAATCTGTTTCTGATATATTAGACATTAATTGATGTGTGAATTATGGCATTTGGTTTATATATCAACCAGGATATGATGCAATTGGTCATACATGTACAGCTTTATTGAATACACATAGACATTCGATATCTAGTTAATAAATGTAGTGCACACGACACGTTTCTGAAATAACTTTCATCATACTTTTTTTTAATGCGTCGCATTCTTGCATAGTGCACGGTATTATTACATACATTAAACTAATTGTACTTGTCTCAATTGTCCATTAATGATAAAGTATATGATGCAATGGGGAAATAATGGTTGCATAATGTATATGTTTGAGAATATATAATATTTAGTTTTTTTGGTTGAGCATTTCCACAATGCAAATGAGTATACATTTAATTGCAAATTCTCATTATGTCGGTATGTTTATAAATTATAAATACAATTCAGTTTCAAGTCTCCGATCTGAAAGTGTTATTAACTCACCTAAGTTCTTACCAGGTTTTGAGAAATATCGATCTAACGGTAAAGATACAAGCTTCTCCTTTCTTCGTTTCTTTTCTATCATTCTACATAGTTGCAATTTTATAGAATCTATAGAAAGTAAACTGCATTTAAATCCCCACTTTCATAACTATATTCATCAATAACATTAATGTAAATTGGTACATTGCATCCATATTTTTCATACAACATTTGGGACATTAACATGCCAAGGACAGGCAATACAATGACTAATAGAATAGGGACGAAAAGACAATGATCTACAAAACATTACACATAAAACTATATGCATTTTGTACAAAGCAACACCGGGGGTGAATGTTGGTGTTTCGGAATGGTAAACAGTTCCTGCTCCACAAGTGCCATTCGTCGTTTACTCTTGTTAAAAATCTTGTAACAAAACAATGAGAGAGGAAAGAAGAAAAATCAACATACGTTGTTCTTTGGGATATTGAATATGTCCAAAAGTTTCATCGACTTAAAACAAAAGAATAATAATATTGCTGATTCTTACAATCTCATTGTGTTTTGGTTTTCCTTCCTGGTCATTTAAAGGTACAGCTTTATGTGGTTGTGTTAGTGTATATGGTGTACAGGATTGAATTGGTAGAATCTATTATCCGTCATACATCTATACGTGGATTGTCTTAGAATGTGATTTTTGTTTTTTTTTTCTTTGCCCCGTCTTTAGACTTTTAAATGTGTTTCCAGCAGTTAAATTGCTTTAATTAATTTCCACTGTACATAGTCTCGAGGTGTCAGTTATGCTTATGAATATCTTGACAGCTGACCGATTGTTTCTTGTTTCCATTTGTTATTTTGCTGCAATTGCATTGTTGGTCATACTGAACAAGGTATCTAGAAGATATCAGAACCTACGATATCTATATCTGAGCCTGAGTCGACATGGTTTATTAGATATATTTATTAAATCACGTAATTATTATTAAAACTAAGGTTCTCCTCCCTCAGGCGTAGGTGATCTTAGCGGACTTTGGCCACCCTGTTAATGACCTTCAGGTTATTTTGGCCACCCTGTTAATGACCTTCAGGTTATCTTGCTCACAAGAACGTTTCTATTATTAGGCTTTCCAATCTGTCTATTTTAAGCGTACCTCAGATTATTCCAGAAACGTATCGTGCACACTAAATTTGATATCTATTTTTTATTGAAATATTAGATTGTTTTCTATTTTGTCAGTCTTCCTCTCATTGTCCGGCTATGTGTATCAGGTCAATACAAACAATTTTCATGTCTTTACAAGTTTATTCCAAACCCAAAAACGTGTAATCGTGGATCATAGTTATCTGTACAAAGGCTCTGAATTTATCTCCTCTCATTAATAATCTCCAGTTATTTGTGCATTTGTGGGAGTAATTATGTTTACCTTTCTCTATATTTGTTTTGTCTTAATTCTCCCTAACTAAGCATTTTTCTTTCATTTATCTATCGTTTGTTTTATTTCAGATGGCAATCCGCCAAGCCGACCGGCTCGAAATAGTAAGTATAACATTTACTATTTGTTTTCTTATTCTCTTTAAAACTCTTATTATTTTTATGTTTCTATATTTTTTTGCGGAGGAATTAGTTTTGAACACAGTGAATGTTTGAATAGCAGTGTTAAGGTCTTCCTATCATACGGTGCCAATGTCAAGTCAATATATAGGATATGCCATAGACTTTTTTGTTGGCAAATAACGACATCCATCAACTTTACGAATGGAGTTTTGCTCCTTGAGGTGTCGCCAAAATCTTTCGATCTGAACATAACAAAGTTGCGGTTTAATGTCCAACACAGTTACAAAGATTTAATTTCCCCTTTTCTCTCATATCTCTAGAATTATTCTAATACCTTGAAGGTCAAAATTCAGGACATGATCTCGGCCTTTCATCCGTTTTCTAGATAAGATGAGTAGACGTGACATTTTGAAAATCATTATTGTCTACGACCTATTATCATTGAGTGTTAACCAATAATGGCATCCGTTAACTTTTCGAAGGTACATATATCCCTTCGCGGAACTCTTCAATCAACCAGTTATTACGCTGAAACGATGAAATGTCAAAATCTAGGACGTGACCGTGATTTAATCTTTGACTTGAAAAGAACATTGGTGGACACCCTGCGTTCATGGAACTTTCTATGGGGTTATTACCTTTTCGATCAAAACAGAAGAAAGAGTTTTTCCAAAAACGGCTTTCGCAGAACCTTTTGAAGTCAACATATCCTTCCAATCAAAACAGAACAATTTCCGTCTCAAAAACATTGCATTTCTAATATTTCAATTTTGCTCTATCTATTATGGTTTCCAAGTAATTTAAATAACAAGGGTCAAGATCATCAATGACCTTTGACCTTGAATCCATTCTCAAGGTAAAATGTGTTGTTTTCGGATATAACTCCGCTAAGACAATATGTACGGCTTCTGTTTATCTCTTGTTATTTCTTTATTGTCTTATTCTGTCCAATCATCGTGGCACATGTTTCAAAGTGATTACATTATAATGCTAAAAGACATGTCAAAATATAAATCTTTTACAAATATCAGATTTTAAATATATCATTAAAGTACATTTTGTACCGCATTTTGAAACATCAGAGAACAATATAT
Organism: Gigantidas platifrons; assembly: GCA_002080005.1. Classification (NCBI taxonomy): domain Eukaryota; kingdom Metazoa; phylum Mollusca; class Bivalvia; order Mytilida; family Modiolidae; genus Gigantidas; species Gigantidas platifrons. The sequence continues at coordinate 1,034,273 of MJUT01041170.1, forward strand.
CAACGAATACGACCGGTACAGTATACAAGTATTTTACAGACGATGTCAAATGATAATGAGAAATGTCATACTGTGGTAAATTTATATTTAACAATAATACGAATACATGTATATTTATATCTCACAACATAAAACCATACCCTTTTTCGGCTTATGCTCTAGGCCTGTTATCTCCCTAAAATCAAAGTTTGAATATATTGAATTACGGGAAATATTATTTTTTAATTATAAAATAAATGTTGTGTTTCTTGATGATGTTTATAAAAATGACAACACCCTGAACCTGAGACAACCCCATTCTATCTAATTTATATTCTGAATACACTTATGTTATGAAATGATATTCATTTATCTCCGAAAAATATTTTTTTGTATATGTTTTGTTTTTAAATTTCACTCCAAATCATTTCGTTATTATATTAATTTTCTTTGTTGATAAGTCGTTGGTGGTCTGTGTCATGTTTTGTGGATCATTGTTTATAGTATTTTTGGTCCATTTTCTTTTGACAATTGTCTTGCCTGTCCTTTGATTTAGGGCTTCTGATTGGCCGTCTCATATCTGGCAACTTTTCATACCTTTGTTTGAGATACTACGTGTGGAAGTAGAATTATGTTGCAGGTCTTTCGGTTTAATATTTTTGAGACCAATGATATATCAACTAGTGTTGTATATAAATTCTTATTTCTGTGACAAACTGTCCCAACTTTTCCAGTTCAGAATCAAATGTTGTTGTATTGCTGCCTTCATTTGAGAGTATTCAGCGATACAATTTATTTTTTCAATCAAACAAGGGATTGCATATTTGAACTGTTTTTTTAAAGTTTTAGAATATCTTCACCCCAAACATCTATTACAGTTCGCAATCAATGTAATAAACACGAATGAATAAAACAGATTTACCCCTAAATTTGATATTTTCATTACAAAATAAATGCACATCAAGAACATTTTATAATGAATTCGTGGTAAATAGGTGTTAAATTCGCTGAATGATTACAGTTAATTCAAGCAAAATGCGGAATGCGATTAAATTAAAATTCCTTTATATTAGAAATAAAGAAATCTTTACTGGTGTCATTTTGCAATTTTTCAATCAGTGTTTTCACTATGCACTAGATGTTTCATTGTCCGATTGCATAATTTTGTACAAAAAGTTAGATATTTACAAATAAACATTCACATTTACATCTCCACACAACATTTGCTTCAATATACGTGATTGTCCCAAATAAAACCCAATGGAACTTTTTATACATATGTATATATTTTAAAGCATTTTCGAGAATACATCGATTCTACATCCAATCAATGAAATGAATAAACTTTTAGCACTTAGGGCTTTCCTCCCCTTAAAAGTCGGGTTCCATCTTTGACATATCTCGAGATTATTTTTAATATTAACAACCTTCGTTAGGATCGCAAATAGTTTCATTGTCTATGTTATACCCATGTTGAACGCCTAAATGTTTAAGGGTCAGGGGGTAAATGTGTTTAGCGCCACTTTCAACAATATTTCAGTTATATCGTGGCGGTCCTAAGTATTTGCAATTAGAATTAGCCCAGGTTATTTTGTTTATCTAACAGCTTATTGTAGTCTTGCACCAGAAGCACATTCAAAATTATGTAAGACTTTAGGTGAATTGAGGTGTTACAGGGGATAACTCTGTAAAAACAAAGTATCTCTGTATATATTAGACAATTTTGGATAAAATATCATCGTCCTACACGTGATAAGAAATATCTTTACGATATGTTGATAACTTATAGGTAATGGTATTTCGAAAAGTGGAACACAAAAAAAGAATAGTAATAAATAATAATCAGAATAGATCAAATAAGGCAATTTCCGAGATAGGGGCTTATCAAAAATCTCCTAGGAAAGATCTTATTGGTTATATTGATCCTGTTATGTCATAGTTTTACAGAAATCTTCCACGAGTACACAGAATGAATGTGTAACAAAGCGCAATACTTTACATTTAGACTTAACATTATTTCCAATTTATCGAATTTTGACGTCGTTCTTAGTCCAATATGTTCAATAAATATCACAGGTTTTTGGAATAATCAGAATATATTTTAATTTGCTCAAAAGTTTTATCTGAATCGGATTAGTTACGTGCATCTTAAAGAGATATTATGAAAATAAATTCCACCTCTCATCTTAACTGACCTCACTGAGCACAAAAAATACTACGACATATGACATTGGAAATCCAGTACCTGGCTTGTGACAGATACAAATATGCGCATGCGTTACATATGATTATGCAGTTGTCAAAATCAAAGAGAGTATTCACATTTGTATACTGCCATTATGTAATAGCGTTTATTCTAAATCATATGTGTTCACGTGTTTAATCATTAAATAAAAACACATGTTTGGCTTTCCTCTTTAGCTTACTCTACGGAGACTCAGAAAAGATGAAATTGAAAATATCAACAAAATATGTGTTTCATGATCGGATTGATTTTGAGATGGGATTGATTCAATATGCAATAACACTTAGAAATATCAAACAAGTGGCGTCATATACTTTCAATTGTATATAATGTTTCAATTAAACAAGGGACCTTCGTGGTCGCGATAGTATGGTAGTTGGATTTACAAATACATGTACAATCAGTACCTATCACCACTAAAGTTATGTGATACAGTTTGTCAGTGACTTGCGACAGGTCGGTGGTTTTCTCCGAGTACTCCAATAAAACTGATAGCCACGATATAATTGATATATTGTTGAAAGTGACGTTAAACACCATAAACCAAACCATCAATTAGCAGTTAGTTTTGGAAGTGATACACAAATTTAAAATGGTCATAATGAATATTCAATATTATATTTTCAGAAGAATTATCAGCCAACCCAAACACAGCAGCATTGTCAACAATGAACTTTCTGGTCTTTATTATTGCGTTTCTAGTTTCAACTAGATGAGGAAAATATATCTGATATCCAAGACAACCCTTGTGCCTTAATATAAAAAAAATTGTTAGGCACTGATGGATTTTCATAAAATATGCAGTGATGTTCCGCGAGGATGAATAGTGCATATTGGATGGATAAACGGTGCATCTGGGGAAAAAGGAGAGTTTAAAGCAACGTTAATATAGGGAGATAACATCTTCAGTATTAATGCAACACATATATATATATATGGTAGGACGCAATGTTGACGGACAAAATGAATGAAAACATTTACGCTGATATCGTAATATTTAAATTATTCCCTGGAATACCATGCATGCAACACGATCCAACGATATACCTCTATCAAACAATGCAAGCACTTGGCATTCATTCTTGTGTGTCAACATATCGATAGATACTACGATAAATTTCCCTATAGATGTTAACATACTCGTTTCATTTGTTACATAATGGCATACATAGACTAAATAATTATGTAAGAAGGTCTAAATGAACCAGTCTGTGTCTGACGATTGTACAACAGTACTCGACATTTTAAACACTTTCAATGGTGTTTTCATATTTAATTATCAACATATTCACAGTTGTGTAATGTACTTGACAAAATCTAGACATTTCTATTTTACATATGTCTTCGTTTTATCAGAGACATGTTTGGTTGTGTTATTGCTTGTGAGCCTTACATTATAAAATTATTCCATGGACAGGTTTGATCCCAGAGGGAATCTATGGTAAAAAGATAGCACATGATTTCTAATCTTGAAGTGGATATCTGTGATTTGTGCTGGACGGAGTGAATAAACAATTTGCCCTCGGGTCAAAGTGGTTCGTGGCAAAAAGGTAGTACCTACCTTGCATATTACAACGTACGTACAGTAGACCCAAAAAAAAAGCATTAGCATGCCAGTGTCCACTGTTTTCTCTTTCACTATAGGCAATTAAAACATCCGTCCAGAAGCCTATCTCACTGAAACCGTTTTATCTGATGAACTATTATTTTGTGTGAGGGTCATGAATATATGATTGTTGATAGTTGGTGCTGAATACCACTTTCAGCAATATTTCATTTATATCACGGCGACCAGTTTTAGTTGTGGAGGAAGCCGGGGAGAACCAACGACCATGGGAAAAAACTGGTGAACTTTATCAATTGCGGCTGTGAGTCGAATGCGCGCTTTTTTTGTAATTTACAAAGCCGGGCGCGAACCCACGCCGTATTGGTGTTAGGCTTGTATGAGTTGTTAGGTAATACAACTACTTAACTCATTAAGCCAACCGGGCCCTTTGTCATGAATATAGCTGAAGTACTGCTAATTGGACTTGATAATAAATTAAACTTTTCTAAAACTGTTATTAAAAACATTAGTTTGCCTAATTTATAATTAATCAGAAGAGTAAAATTAAGGAGCTACATGACTAAAACTGTATAAGACCAGATTATTAAATCATTCACAAGAACATTTTGACTACAAACAACACTGATGATACTTTGTTGCTTATTTTGTGTGTATAAATATACATGTTTGTATTTGTTTCCCCGTGTGTTCTGTTTTCGTCCTCAAACATTTATTACATGTATTGCATATATACGAAGGTTAAATTAGCCAATTCTAAATACACATGTGTATCCTTTGAAATAACCAGTCATTTTCATCAGTTGAGAGTATGCTCATATAGATTCACCATACAGATATAAAATACGTAAAAAGAAATACAACCATTGTATGTCCAGACACTTCAGTATTTCTACGACAAATTCAAAATAAATCAAAACAATTCCTACTATCCATATTTATTCAGACAATTGCATGCTTGTTAAAACCAAATGAGAATTGTAGAAATGTCTAACAAGTAATTCTTAGACATTGTGGTTATATGCTTGTACACTGATTCAGGCATGCTTTTCAGTCATCATCACCAGCAATTTTACCGTAGATTGCAGTACAAGCGTGTTTGTTTTATCAGAACATTAAGACGATCAGTCAGTGTTGTGTAACTTTTACGTTTTGATTGTGTTTTCATCGTCATCTCCATTTGTTCATATTTATCTGTTCTAGTCATATACCGTATTCATTTTAACACCAACATATACGTGGATGTAAATAAATATTAGAGCACACCGAAGGGGCAATCAAAAATGGACAATCCAGAGAAACTGGCAACATAATATACCCACGAGAAAGAAAAACAAAGCAAAAACACAACACAATATGTGTTGGACCCCAACAAACACAAAAAACGGAAACAGGACATATGAGCTCTCATACGAACAATATCTATTTTCTTTGGTTGTTTGTCTTAAAGAATAATTCATTCCAAACAGCATCGTGGTGAGGTAATTAAAGAAGACAGTGGCTGGTATTTCGAACGGTTGGTTCACAAGGTAACCCCTGATTCGAATCTACCGTTCTTGAAGACAATATTATATTTGAATATACGATTTTCGGCATTTCTTAGTGAGATCCAATGAAATCAAGCATCGACAATTTTCATTTTGATATTTTTCAAGGAAAGTCGATTCTCCACAAATAAATATGTTTATTTGTCCAGAAAGTTTTTACCATTCTAGGAATTACACATATATTTCATAAAAAATTACCAAAACAGTTCATATTCACTTTACACTCATGTTTTGTCCCATTTCTGAAAATTGTTGAAATAGAGAATAAACGATGTAATTATTGACAATGTTTATCGTATTTCAGAATTGTAATATTTGTTTTTGATTTTTAATAAATGACTTATTTATTTTGTTTTAATTATTTGTCTTCTTTATAGACTGTCTGTCATGACAACGTATATAATTAGCCTTAATACTAACTGTGTATATCTTTGAACACACTTCCACACTCTTGATTCAACTAAGTAAACATTTATGAACAGTTTTGGGTTAGGGTGTTTTAAATTATATCATGGTGGTCAGATTTATTGGTGTTGCAAGTCACTGACAAACAAAAATAAAGTTTTATCGAGTACACGTCGCCATGAGCGGGACTCGAACTCACAACTTTAGTGGCGATAGGCAATCCAACTACCATACGATCACAACCACTACGGCTCCTACATTTGTACCTGTATACATACCAACGAGTTCTCTCGTATCACATTAAGGTACAAAATAGTACTAAAACACACCGTTATATAATTCACGATATTTATATTGTAATAAATATTAAGTATCTCTTCATTGTTACTACCGTGATGATGAGTATAATGAACTTTGTTTGTGTTTAGCAAGCCAGTATGCCAATTTAAATTATAAATAATGTCATACAACTGCTATTTAATTTCTCCTCTCGTAGATTTAACAGCCATTAAAGTTAAACAAACAATACAATGTAATCTTAGTCACAAGTTATTAGCCTTTTTTGTAATAGCATTTATACTAATTTATTGCACTTTTCATTGAGCAATTCCGCTCCCTTTACTGTAGGAGCCTTAGGTATTAATATTAGAGTTTAAAGGGATGCACACCACTAAATACATTCAATCTAACCAATTGCAATCTAACCAACAGTGCGGAATACGTCACAAGGATGTTAGGAAATTAACTGGAGAAAAGATCCAATTTGCAAATGTATGTTTCAAATACATTACTTCAAACACGATTTACATTTTATGTAGATTTCACGAATGTAGAAGTGTAATAGGCATGTGATGATTGTGGATTTATACACGGAACTTGTATGGAATTAATTTAAGAAATAAATCATGGAAGCCAGAATGTGTTGGGAGTTTTAAAATGGATTGGCGGATATTAGTATTTTATCCCGAGCCAGAAGCGAGGGATAAAATTTACTAATATCCGCCAATCCATGTTAAAACTCAAAACACATTCTGGCTTCCATGATTTATTTCGATTCTGATATGTCTAAGAGTACAAATATGGTAGTATACTTTGATTGGAAGACGGTAATTTATACATACGCTTGCGGAAAATGTCGCACACAATTTATGTAACTCGAATAATACTGCGCCCTCTATCGGCATTATTCGGATCACAATTTATGCTGCCAATAAAAACGTCAGTCACATTCATGGGGGCATGTGCTAATGAGATAATACGAAGAAATAATTCTGTTTTTTTTTTAACAAAGGGAAGGAGTGAGGTCATGTTAGAATAAATGTTAATGAATACCAAAGGGACAATGCAGAGAAACTGGCAACATAGGGTATACAAGACGAAAAAACAAAAACACAAAACAAACCAGAGAAACTGGCAACATAGGGTATACAAGACGAAAAAACAAAAACACAAAACAATATGTGTTCGATATCACTATCCGCAAACAAACATAAATTACGTAAATAAGATATGCGCCCTCCTACTAACAACTTGAGGTAAAGCCGTACAGAACATAGTTTTTATGCGGTAATCGCAACGTATTTCAATCGATGTCAGAATGGTACAATGCTATTGCCTTTTGGTAAATATATGATACCATTACAGAACATTTTTGACCTTTGTTACAATTAATAAAATAAAATACCACAATGTCGGAACAGTTTCAAAATCCCATTAGAAAATAAATGTAGAAATAGGCAGAAATCAATACCTCTTACACACGAATACATGAGGACAATGATAGTTTAACCTTTTTAGGTTATTGATATGTATTGTAATAAAGGACAACTGCCAGTTTTCTGGATGTATTTGACGTAGAATTATGCATGCCTACTTTCCATAGTTTTTGTTATCAACATTTAAGGATGAAGAACACTGCATGGTTGAGCATACACAGATAACTACGAAAGACCAGAAGGATCATTCGAGATTCACTATCTGAAATTCGAAATTCAGCATCGTAAATATTTAGATATTGAATTTCGAATTTCTAATTTCTGATAGTGAATCTCGAACGATCCATCCTTCTTGGCTTTCTTAGCTAGCACTCTCTTATCAAATTATAGTTACTAAGCAAAAAATAAAATTATATTAAAATGATAACAGGGGAAGTGGTATGCTTTATATTTACTATAATGAAAAAGAAACAAAGTTCTAACATTCCGTGCACACATAATTCAATATGGTTACGATTAAATTGTGTAAGGACTAGTCCTCGAGCGATCCGCGGTGTTTACAAATAGTATATAGCTTCCTCGTCCGATCCAAATGTGTTGTCCACTGGTTTGCATGTGATGATTCAAATGCACAAATCGTCCGTAGACTAGGACCTGGATTTAGCTTACATATACCAGTATCAGTTTGTAGAAAGTATGCAAAAGGTGTGCGATAGGATCCTGGCGGTAAAGCATATCTCTTCGACTAATACTTTTATAAATTCTCGGGCCTACCCGTCTTAGTTTTTATTATTTTTTATATATAATGCCAGAGAGAGCAGCAGTGAAACACTTTCAATAAGTGTTAGTCCTATCACAAGTGTTAGTCCTATCACAAGTGTTAGTCCTATCCAAAACACCAGGAAGACAATATACTGAATGAACATCAAAGTTATGTTTTATATTGTTCAGTTATGTTTTCAGATCCCTGATGTAACTTGAAAGCAATCCGAACAATAACGTTTGATCATTGACTGTTATTCCCAGAAGAAATTCGTTATTAATTCTAATACTACTAGAGATACTAACAACGTAAATTAACACTTCTCCATTCATTGTTTTTTGTTTAATGAAATTAATATTTAATATGTACAAGATGTCATAGATTATTATAACGTCAATGATAAAATTCCCTCGTGAACAGATAACAAATGAGAAAACATTTTGTGATTATCATTTTTACAAAATGTAGCAAAAACATGGTTGCACTGTCGTGTCAATTGGGAATAATAAACAAACGTTAATAGAATGATAGCATGCATACCGCTTCCAATGAAATAAAATGAAATCGACAACTTCCAACATTCCTTTTTATAAACTTTCGATTTGATGATCAGTCTACTTGAAGTATTCAGTTCTTTCAATAACCACAATAAGAATACAATAAACAAACCATCCCGTGGAAATTCCACAGGAAAGAGATATAGACTGGTTCTTACATTGTACGCAGCACTGTGTAAAATTCCCCTCTGGAAATGACGTCAATTAACTTAGATTAACGAACCACATATGCACACCCCGAACTCACTAGAGAATGTGATAGGAGTAGTCGTTTGGTTTGGTAAAACCCGTTACAAGGCAAAGTGTCATGCTCTATACGTCATTTCCTGTTTTACTATGGAAATCATAGAATCGCTTACCTAGATGATATAATATTGTTATCTTGTTCTCGTTATACAGTTCACGTTTTGGTTGAACAATCAGTCAATCAGTATAATGATAGTACACAATTATTCTTAATGCGCTTAATTTTCTACTGGTATTAAATAATGAATTCACACATTATGTAGAGCTCGGATTATTCAAGCAGCATACACATACACTTTAATGATGCTAGGATACTCCTGATTCAATTACTTTATCATATCAGAGGGTTAGAGTTATGATGTTTAACATCATTTTCAATAATCGTTCAGTTATATCGTGGTGGTCAGTTTTATTGGTGGTGGAAACCGGAGTACCCCGAGAAAACCAGAATACAAAACTCAAAATTTACCATTTAGCTATGGTTTTGACTTTCCAGACAATCTTGCCAGAAAGTTTGTTTGATTACTAAGAACTAGGATATATATATATATATTTTTTTTTTTTGCAATGGTTTTTCAGAGAAGCAGAAATCACACCGTAATGTAGCAATGTCTAACTATTTTTTTTTTTGTAATTTGTTTATTTTTAAAGAAAAGCAGAGGCAGATACAAATACAGAAAAACACATATGATATGCATATACAATTTTTCCTAAACAAAAGACATTTAATTTATAAGACCAACATTTTGTAACACTACACTCAAACGCCAAGGAGATTTTCAAATGGCAACCACTTTTTACATATATATTCTTTTTGTGTAGAGGATAAGAAATTGATGGTTGTCTTTTCTATTTTAATACAATATTTCAGGTATTTTATACCACCATTTATACTGGGTTTATCAGCCAAACATCTACATTTATATAAATAATACTTTAAAATCAAAATGACTTGGTTAATAGTGTTATCTGGATCTAAAGGATTTGTTATACCCAAAATAATATTAGGTGCATTTATGTACTGCATGTTCAAACCACAACTTTCTAGAATATTTACTAATGAAAACCAAAATTTTTTTGTGTAAGTGCATTCCCAAAATAGATGCAATAAACTCTCTTTAGTTTCTGTACAGAAGGTGCATAGTTCTGTTTCCTTTAAGCCACACTTGAAAAGAAAAGCGTTTGTAGCAGTAATTCTATGGGAAAGTTTGAACTGAAAGTTTTCAAGCTTAGTATTTCTTGTAGTCCTAAAAGGGGAAGAATAAATATACCCCCAATCATCTATTTGTATTCCTAATTCTTGGGCCCATTTGTTTTGTGACCTTAAAGGACTTTCTTTTATGTTTTCTAAATACAATTTATAAAAATATTTGCATGTTTTTTTATCACTTTTTAATCTGTCAACAATGTCATTTTTAATATCATGCAGCCTCCCATACTCTGAAATAAGGTTTTTCCATCTCTTTGGGACTGCACCCACAATACCATAATACTCTAGAAAGTTTGTACTGATATGACAAAAACTGTTTATCTTCAGAAATAATATCATTAATAAAAAAAACACCATTATAACAATATTTTTCAATAATAAAAAAAATACCATTTCATTTAATATTAAAATTAAGCCAAATGGGTTGACTCAAGATGTTAATAATATCTTTTTCCTCTTCGCCTTTTAAGGTCAACAGTTCTGACAAATTAAGCAGAATATCTCTCCAAAATGGATTTAACTTTTCGGAAATACTAACCAATCCCTCTTTTTTTAAGTACAATATCTTATCTCCCCCATATTTTTCTATATAAGTTGGCAATAAAATTTTCCAAGGGGACATATTCATGGGATCAAGAAGTTTATGAAGCCAAGACATTTTTATTGCCTTACAGAAAGATTCAATATGTGGCAATTTTAACCCCCCTTCTTCATAGTTGTTTATAATAACATTTCTTTTAATTTTGTCAGGTTTCCCATCCCATAAGAATTTATAGAAAATGGCTTGTATTTCTTTCGTAACTTGAACAGGAGGGTTTGGTAATACTGTGAGAATCTGCACCAAAATCGGGAGGGCTAATGTTTTTATAACTGTTATTCGGCCAACATAGGTTAAATCCCTGTATGCCCATGAGCTTAAGATATTCTTTACCTTTTTTATTTTTTCATCAAAATTTTTCAAAGTTTTGTCTTCTTTATAAAGATTGAAATGAATCCCCAAGAGTTTAAATTTTCCAGAAGTATTCCAAGCTAAATGTTTTTCTGGTAACAATTTTTTATCACTACCTAATCTTGAGCTAACCCATATGGCCTCAGTTTTATCGAGGTTTACTCGCAGTCCAGCACAAACAGAGAATGTCTAACTATTATTCATCAGGGGATATCGACTATCTCTTAAACGACAAATGGTATGTAATGTTTAAGAGTATTTTGTACTTCTAAAGATATTATGTACGATAATTTCTAAACGATTTAGTAAATCGAAATACAGAGACGAAACCGTTGCTACTAGTAATCTCGTGATACAAGATGTGAAGATATTATGGATTCAGCACAGAAACGTTTAGAAGTGGACCTATTTTGCAACACGAAACCCCAATTGCAAAGAAAAAGAAGAGACAAATGTATATTATTCGACCAGTGGCAAAATGTCTGAAAATTGAACATTTTCGTTGAATAACATATTTTATAGAGAAAGATATTCAAAAGACAAATTCCGTCACGATATAACTGAAATATTGTTGAAAGTGGCGTTAAAAACCCTAACCCTAACCCCAAAAGACAAAATAACCGCATCTGTGGTGTAATTGACAGCGTGCTCACTTCGAGCGTGGTAGATTCTGGGTTGGAGCCTCGGTCGGGTCAAACCATGTAAAAAGAACCCTATATTTTCGTTATTATCAGCGGTTTACAAAGTTAAAAAGTATCTTGCTTGATCTGAAATATTATCACTATATATTAAGACATGTATATTACTGCTTCTCGATTGGGAAAAGATATTCGAGCCTAATGGTCTTCAAAATAGTTTTTTTTTATTTAATTGAGAAATTCCATTTGTAAATGCTTTAAAACATTTTATGACTTAAAAAGTTGTGCTATAAAACTATAGAATGTGCCAATGTTATTCAACCTTGAGAGAAACTGTAAACAATATGATCCACTTTTACGCTATATTTATTCATTATTTCGTATGTATACTTTCAGTGAACAAGTTGAAGATGAACTACATGTAAATCAACGTTAGAGAAAACCGAAGGGGTAATCAAGAATGGACAATCCAGAGACACTGGCAACATTAGGTACACAAGACACAAGACAAATAAACGTTAGAGAAAACAGAAGGGGCACTCAAGAATGGACAATCCAGAGACACTGGCAATATTAGGTACCCAAGACACAGAACGAAGATAAACAAAACAAAACACACAACACAGAAAACTAAAACCCGAGGTGTACACACACACCTGCGTAATTCCGATATTCTAGGAAGTTTTATTAACGGGATTGGATCACTTTAAATTCAATATAAAATCTTCTCTTAAATTGAAAAGGAAATGTTTTATAAGAAACAAATACAGCTATTAAACATAATGTCCATTATGACTACGTTACGCGATTCTAGCAAAGATGAATTACGTGAATGCATTGTTATTCACTCTTTTATTGAACGAGGAATGTGCATGAGAAAATATTTCGCCCTTCTTTGTACAAAACTGTCTCCTGGAGGGAACTTGAAGCATTTACAATGTTAATTGATCTATGAGTGAACAATATATATTATAACCGTTTTCCGCCCTTTATTGTGGTTATGCAATGAGAATGTATTTCCAGGCTGTTGAAAAACGAATATAATACTCAAATGAAAACGTTTTGGTCCATTCTCAATATAATTTTCTCATTCCATACAAATCCGACATACTTTATACCAAATTGTTAACAGACAGTTATTGATAATTAAAATATTTTCCCCCGAAAGCGTAGAATCGATTATTTGAACTAAAATGTTTTGAAGGAAAATCTTTGGATGATCGCTAAAACGTTCCCTTGTGAAATATAATATCGTCACAATGATTTAATTGGCTACAATGTGAAAAAAATGATATCCACAGAATGAATGTCTAAGGAATAAATCGAAGATGATCATTAATTTCCCTAAATCCTTGCTGGTCTTATATCTAATATGAACATTATAATATATACATTATCAATTATCCTTGATTGGATTAAAGCCTTTCACAGCATGAATCCGAAACTTGTATGATTGATATATAAAAGTTCTTCGTAATTGCTACATTCCCGTCTACACCATATGGCTATGAAGTGTTGTATTTACATGTGATATTATTCGATCTACACTGAAAAATATCTTCTAAATGATATCATTAATAGTAATATGTATACCTCTGATGGTATCTAACCGCAACAGTGGTGTAATGGCTAGCGTGCTCGCCTCGAGTGCGGTAGATCGTAGGTTCGATCCCAGATCGGGTCAAACCAAAGACTATAAAATTGGTATGTGTTGCTTCTCCATTAAGCACGCAGTATTAAGGAGAAAGAACAAAGACGGGTTGGCTTGGAATCAGAATAATGTGTTCTAGTGGAGAACATGTCTATCCGCGGACTGTTGTTTCAGTGAACTAGCACTATACAAACCCAACTCAGTGTGTTGGTCTAGTACAAAGCAGACCTCATCATCATCTCATTGAAAATTAACTTGTTCTCGCCATGATATAAATATAGCCTACAAATTGCTGAGTTGGCGTTAAATAACAATCCCTCACTCACTCTGATTGTATCTTTTTATTTTAAACTATTCCTTATTGTATCCAATTTTCTTAATATTCAATAGTAAACATACAAATAAATAAATAAATAAATAAATAAACAGTTTGCATTCAAAACATGTCTCAAATTTCTTTAAAAAATACAATGAAGGATCCTCCATTCATGTTTATTTATTTATTAATATTTGTTTCTGTAAAATATAATTATGAAAGAAAGCTCAAAGTGATGTTCAACAATTGCACTAATATCAACAAAAACGAACAACTACTTTCATTACCTAATTGTATTTCTTTTCTTGTTTATTAAGTAACTACATATTTTAAGATATTTTTGCGTTTTTTGTTCCCCTGTGATCTATTGACGCGTCAATAGTCTTCAAGAGACTATTGTACGACAGACTATTGAACTATCCTTTGAACCGTTTTTTCATTGGATAAGAGTATAATTAGATGCATGGTTTGTCAATCAATTTATGTCACACGATACATTGACATTAAGTAAAACGCAAAAGTGAATCAGACGCTTTATTTACAGACGACAACAAGAATGGCCAAACGATTTGCGTCCGTGGAGGACGAAGAGCTGGCTAATATCCTAAATAACAGAGATTCCTCCAACACAAAGAACGTAATTCGCATGGCCACGAATGTTTTAAGGGAATATGCAAATGAAAATTCAATTTTAATGGAAGATTTCGAACAATTACCAAAGCAGGACATGTGTGAAAAGCCTCTCTAGACTCTACGAAATAAAAAATCGAATTCAACAAATAAATCATTTTCATCTGTTTTTCTACAATATATGCATGAATATATTTAAGTCATGTCCGCTACCTTGCTTCTGTTTAATTAGGTAATAAAACATTTATTTAATGGGTGTGGATGCAATAGACCAAACTATTTGTTCTTCGGTGCTGGGAATGACCAAGTGTTCTATTGCAAATAACTATATACTATCACCTCAAACAATTGAACACAAAATAGAATATTAAACCATGTCACTTGTATAATCTCTACCGATTATACAACTATATTAACTCTTAGCAAATACATTAATTATAAGAACAAATTTCATGTATTGATTTTTACATATATTTTTTTCAGATAACTAGAAATAAAATATTAAACTATCATTAGTCTAAGAGGAATCGTCATCAACCTTGTGAGTCAACCTATAGTCATGACAATGTACTCTTATACTTATTTCTAATTTTATAATAATCAAATATAGCAATTTGATTAAATCCAAAAATTCCATTACATTTGCTATTAAGGGGTCGCTCTAAGCCTAATTTGCATAAATACGATTTTGCTATTATTGACCTTTCCAACTGTTCACAATAAAATGAGAGATAAAATACCACACTGTCTGAACAGTTCTAAAATCCAATAGAAGATGGTAAATTCGATACCTCTAACACACAAATACATGACCGCTCACTTTCCTGGCTTGGCACAGATACGTTAGTAAAAAGTGTCGGGATTTAACTAGGTTTATTCCTAACGATAAAATATAAGAAGAGTTTGAAGATATCAAAGGAGTAATCAAAATCAGTAAATCGAATAAGAACAGACAACACAATGGCCAAAAGAAAAAGTACAAAAGGACAAACAACGATCTACAAAACATACACATAAAACTAAAGATCGAGTAACACGAACCCCACAAAACACTATAAGTTATCGAACGGTGCATCTATAGAAAGTAAATGGGTTGATTGATGTAACAAGTAAATATATTTTAAGTAATCAGTCAACCCATTTACTTTCTATAGATGCACCGGTCGATAACTTATAGTGTTTTGTGGGGTTCGTGTTACTCGATCCTTAGTTTTATGTGTATGTTTTGTAGATCGTTGTTTGTCCTTTATTACTTTTTCTTTTGCCCATTGTGTTGTCTGTTCTTCTATATACGGATTCTGATTGCCCCTGTGGTATCTTTTGGCCATTGTGTTATCTGTTCTTCTTCTATATACGGTTTCTGATTTCCCCTGTGGTATCTTTTGGCCATTGTGTTGTCTGTTCTTCTTCTATATACGGATTCTGATTGCCCCTGTGGTATCTTTTGG
>MJUT01041170.1:1053227-1078623 GCA_002080005.1 Gigantidas platifrons
CAGAGGTAAATAACAACAAGATAATAACAATAAACAAAGACGTATACTTAACACAGAGGTAAATAACAACAAGATAATAACAATAAACAAAGACATAAACTTAACACGGTAGCACTATAGTGTTAATTACCAGAGGTAAATAACAACAAGATATAATCTATAGCTTTAGCATGACATTTTATTTCTAGTCTGGCTCAATGTTAGACTGAAAAGTTGTCTACCTTCTTTAGATAACCGTAATATATCAGGTAAAGTCCAACTAGAGTAGGGAGTACAAAACAATAAAAACGTAGATACTAGAAACGCTTCGTGTGGACTAAGATCAGGACTGGATTGGGCAACAAACCTCAATTAAATTTAAGTTTCAATTAAACCTTAAGTGTAAATTAACATCGTTCATAGTTCAAGTTAACGTAAGTGTCAATTAAGTTAATTTAATTGAGGTTAGTACAACCCAGTCCTTATGTTAGTACAACCCAGTCCTTATGTTAGTACAACACAGTCCTTATGTTAGTACAACCCAGTCCTTATGTTAGTACAACCCAGTCCTTATGTTAGTACAACCCAGTCCTTATGTTAGTGCACACGACTCATTTATGAAATACCCTTTATCAGGAACGATCATTATCATTGGAAAGCCAACTGATTTCAAAACATTTGAGAGAAAGTAAAAAAAAAGGGGGGGCTATATATATGTTAGCTAAAATCGACAAAGGTTCCTTATCACTAAGATTGATTGAGCTTAGTCTTAATAAATTGGATAGTTAGGAACTTGAAATTACGGACAAAAATATATGTAATAAGCCATGCCATTGCAGAATCACTGACTACTGGGCGGATGATTAAATATCTGTTAACAATAAACTGAAAGGAAATAGCAGATAGAAATCTAGAGAGAGAAACGCATGGCACATGTCGTTAAACCATCACTTACGATATCTAATCTGTGCAAAATACCAATTTGTCTGCAAAAGTGTAATGATTACATCGTGAACATGTGGTTAAAACACGACACATGCAGTAATGGTCGCCCTAAAGTCTTAAGTTTAGGTACGTTGTACATGTATGCCATTTATACGATATGCATGTTGGCATTAAAATAAATATAAAAAAATCATTGTAAATTTTTGTACGGAATATTACTTGTTTTTACCAAAGCGACATAACTCCAGACATTCTTGATATTTATGTGGTAATTCTTCCAATGAAGAACATACCATATTAAAACATTTGTAATCTTCAGCTCCTATTCATTCGGAATAATTATTATTTACATAACAACTACATGTGTATTGATATATACTTGACATTATTTAACAAAAACAATTTGTTACTTTGAAAATAATATTTCTCTATCTAAAGTAGAATGTCAGTACATTGGGACATTTTACATCGACTCCAGCATAGGCCACAAGCTGTTGTCAGTTAAAGGTTTTTGTACGATCGCGTGAGTGTATCCAGAGAGTGTGTTCCATATTTCTGGGTTTTCCATAGATATAAATATGATTTGGTATTTGCTATATCCGTTGTAATGTATGTCTTAGTTGAATTACGGTTACTGATGACCTCCCTTTGTATCTCCCTTTTTCATAAAACCATTGCCTATTGCACTGTTTGGGAGATACATTAGTAGAAGAGCGTCAATTGGAAATATATATATAGTATAACTAATCGTAGATTTTGAATATGAAAATAAGACCACGAGCGACCGAAGTACGCATAAGGATTAAACGAGTGGGAGGAACTTGTTCCGTCCACGAGTTTAATCCTTAATGCGTATTCGGTCACGAGTGGTCTTATTTTGATATTCAAAATCTACGATTAGTTATACTGTTTATTATATAGACTTCCAAAATTTCTTTTATATTATTTTATTTANACTAGAAAGCGTACCAGGAGGGAAATATCTAGGCATTTACATCAGCCAAGACCTATCATGGAAAGACCACATTAATCAGACGGCAGCAAAGGCCACAAGAGCTGTCGGATTCCTGCGCAGAAACCTCAGACACTGTCCTCAGGAAGTTCGCAGTCAGGCGTACACTACATTAGTCAGGCCAGTCCTCGAATATGGCAGGTCAGTGTGGGACCCCCACCAACAAGATAACATCAAGCGACTAGAATATGTCCAACGTCAAGCAGCTCGCTTAACCTCTGGGGACTACCGCTCACGTGAACCTGGTTGCGTCTCCAACATGCTAGACCACCTTAATTGGGAACCGCTGCAACACAGAAGAGCCAGAAACAGAGTAGTGATGCTCTACAAGATCATCAACAACATAGTTGAGGTTCCTATACAGCACCTACTCCAGACACATGACACCAGAACACGAGGCTCATCAGCTAACAACATCAGGCAAATCCGCACCCGACTGGACATCTACAAATACTCCTTCGTTCCAGCTACAATCATATCTTGGAATACCATCCCTCCAGATATCCGGGCTTCACCAACTGTGGAACAATTCCAACACACTCTGACAGATATCAGTGTGTTGACACTCCTCCACAAGTAACTTCACCCAGCTCTGTTTTTAATTGTACATACATATCATTTTATTTTGTATATAGCAGGAAATTTTAAGCTGTACGCAGGAGTATTTGCACTCAGACATGAGTTACTTCTTTCCGGAAGATGATGATGATGATGATGATTTAATTTGTATATTTCATTCCACGCGTATGAATCTACGAGCAATGATAGTGTGTAATCAATATGGCCGCACATTCAAACAAGTCAAGGGTTGTCGCTTCAATGAAAAAAATTGGAAATTCAAATGAAGGACGAGTTTCTGAATTTTATTTGAATATGGGCGGATTTGTAAAGTTGTTGTGGAAAAATTCATTGCAATTGTGACTCATGTCAGTCCGATTTATCTGAGGAACCAGGCACGATGTGTTTTTTTGTCCGAGTCGTGTGTATATCATGTGTAACAGAATTCGAACTAAGGAATGAATCAATGTCCTCAAATGAAACGTTCTGAAATCTACCCGGCTGGGTTTTAGTTTGATATACATTTTCATTTGTATTGCCAAAGGAATTTGGAATATTTGTTTGGACATCTAGAATATTAAATTCTGGCATTTCCACATTTTCCAAGTCAAAATCATTTTCTTCTAAAAATTTGGAGACTACAGCTGCCGTATATGCGTCAAAATGATGAGACATTTTGTTGTTTTTTTTTTATTTTAAGATTGTTCAACGCAGACGATTTTTCATTGAAAAGGGGTGATGGAAGGAATTAGGAAACTGACAATCTACAATGCACTTTTAACATTGCCGTTGTTTGTTTATATTTAAATCTGTTGTGCTATGCTAGTGAAATTATTCGATTTAGAATAAGCAAGTGTTTGATTTTAATGTATAAATAAAATGATTCAATCAAAATAATTTATAAAAGTACTAAAACTTTATTTTCATTTGCTTAATTGTTTCAGTTTACAATCATGTGTGTATTCACCGTAACACAACAAGGGACGTAACCACTACACTTATAGTTGTCTAAAAGTAGTTCTGGCGGGAAAAACTGATATTTCACATGTGAAATATTGGAATTTATTTCACGGATAAATCTCCATAATTCACACCTATCTATATAATAATTATAATTAATCTTTTACGTATTTTTCTCATGAACTATGTCCTTGCACAATGTACCACGAGCCCAAAATCGCGTAAATAAATGTACAAAGACAAACACGTGACACCAACCCTCAGTTTTGATCTGCAATCGTCTCTCATCGCAAAGGTCAAGGCATTACGTGGACATTAAAATGTCTGTTATACACGTATCCCTAAATTGTCCGCTATGATTTTCCACATAAAAACGATGTGCTGTTAGTTTCTATCCCCAGTTGATTGTAGGAGGGTTAATGTCTTATTTATGTTATTTGGGTTTGTGCACAGTGATGTCGAACACATCTTGACTATCTGAGTAACATGATTGGTGTCTTATAAGAGGCATGGACTGCTTACCCTTCGCGATCAACTGGGTTCATCCCATGTTTTTGGTGATGTCCGTGTTGCTAATCATTTGTTGTTGTTTGTCTTCGTCTTGTGTGCCCAATATCGCCAGTGTCTCTGGATAGTCCATTCTTGATTGCCCTTTCGGTTCTATACTAACGTTTATGGTCAAGCACATAGGGATAGAAACATTGTGTACGATCCAGAAAATCATAAAACAGTGTATTATTGATTAAATTAACCCTGCAATTGAAGGATTGAGCTAATATCTCCCATTTCTTCTGATGTTGTCTTTGTATTCAGTTCTCATCAAATGAATACCTGAATAACTACTACAATAGGAGCATAGGTAGTAACCATTGGTATGCCAACTGTGCTAGCAACACACGACCACCATTTAATTGTTAATTTTCTATCAAAAAGTACTTTGGTTGACTTTGAATGTGTTGTGTGTGTGTGTGTGTTGAAAAGAAACTAGATTTTAAATATAATTCCCACATAATGAAATGAGAACATTGTGTAATACTTATGTGATATCTGAAACTGATATGGTCTGTTTTACTCTAAACTTGTCAGAATGACAATGCTAAACGTAGTGATTCCACTTGAAAAAACCAAGAGTTAACAGACGTGGAGGACTATTAAAAGTACTCATGTAGACATGAAATCAATAAATCAAATAAATGAATGATTTTTAAAATGATAAAAATGTTCAGTTAGACAGGATATGTTAATATGGTACTATTAAAATTAAAGCATTGACTCTATTCAGTTTAGTAAATATTAAATTATTACGGGCGGTACTTGTGTTTCACAAACACTGTTTATAGTGGGATTACCTGACACTTTCGTGTTCTATTTCTCACGACAGTTTTAATATTTATTTTGTTTTCAAATAAATAGTTTAATAAAAAGTCAATATACATTTTAAATACTTCAAGCAAACTAGTGACGGTAATCAAATAAGTGTATTGAATATTTTGGTAGTGATTTAACAAAAAACAAGGATTCACAATTATACGAGAATTTTATCGAACATAGAGAATAAATGCACAAACATAATCACTTAAAGGTTAAGAAAGTCTAAATCGTCTGAAAAAAAGTACACGACATCCTTATATTTCTGTTAGACATGTGATTTTAATATTATTTGACATTCTTAATATTGTATTAATTGTCTCGACATTTTAAAAATTTTAGACATTTTGAAAATTGTTTGAAACACAAAGACCTTTCTCGTTTATTAAAAAAAAAGGATGTCCTCAAAATCAATACATGGTGAAAAAGAGTTAAAATAAAATAATTGAATCCCATTTTATTAATATGATTGAAGACTCAATAAACAAAAAATAGGAGGCATTTTAGAAATTGTGTATACCTTTTATTTGTTCGTTGTGGAATAAACGTTTAAAGGGGCGTTATCTGCCAAATAGTAAATTTTTGTTTCCCATAAAAACTATCAGATATGATTGATGCTTTAACAAAACGTGTTTCGGTAACTTATAAATGTTACGAAATGTACGCGCATCGGGGAAAAACATGCAACTGCTCGTGTTTTGAGATCGATCAAGAAATGGATACCATCTTATTAATTATCGACATTGTTTACGGAGTTTGTCGAATCGTCATTAAATCAGTACAACAATACACGTATTTCTTATATTTTGTGAATCTGCTTTTAGTCGGTGTTAATTACGGACAAAGAACCATCCAAATTGGCAGATAATAAGCGACAAAATACAAATTATTCGTTTTTACCTGTCACTAGTAAGGTCAATTGCATACGGAAAAAAGCGAGGTCAAATTATTTGCTTGCAAGCAAATAAGTAATCGATGGTAATTTTCGTTCTCAAAAGGCGGAAAGTGGCTCGATAACCTGCTTGATGTGAAATATTTACCTTTATTTCATCATTTTAAAGCTATTTACCAATTTCCAAAGCATATAATTTTTTTGGTCAAAATCGTAGATAATGCCCCTTTAATGTTGTATTGATAAAGGTATGCATGTCAGGAAAATAAATATATATAGTTCACATTGGATTTCACTTCCACATAATCAATTCTAATGTTCAATTGATATCATATCAAAAACTGTAATGCAGATGGAGATACAATTATCAAGAGGGAAGACGGTTGGGATGTCATTATCAAATTTATCCCTGCGACAGTCTAACCCAAGCTAGGTCCTCGATTTATCCCTGCGACAGTCTAACCCAAGCTAGGTCCTCGATTTATCTCTGCGACAGTCTAACCCAAGCTAGGTCCTGTGATTATCTCTGCGACAGTCTAACCCAAGCTAGGTCCTGGATTTATATCTGCGACAGTCTAACCCACATTAGGTCCTGGATTCACCGGTATCTCTGCGACAATCTAACCCTAGCTAGGTCCTGGATTTATCTCTGCGACAGTCTAACCCAAGCTAGGTCCTGGATTTATTCCTGCGATGTCTAACCCAAGCTAGGTCCTGGATGTATCCCTGCGACAGTCTAACCCAAGCTAGGTCCTGGATGTATCCCTGCGACAGTCTAACCCAAGCTAGGTCCTGGATTTATCCCTGCGACAGTCTAGCCCAAGCTAGGTCCTGGATGTATCCCTGCGACAGTCTAACCCAAGCTAGGTCCTGGATGTATCCCTGCGACAGTCTAACCCAAGCTAGGTCCTGGATGTATCCCTACGACAGTCTAACCCAAGCTAGGTCCTGGATGTATCCCTGCGACAGTCTAGCGCAAGCTAGGTCCTGGATGTATCCCTGCGACAGTCTAACCCAAGCTAGGTCCTGGATGTATCCCTGCGACAGTCTAGCCCAAGCTAGGTCCTGGATGTATCCCTGCGACAGTCTAACACAAGCTAGGTCCTGGATGTATCCCTGCGACAGTCTAACCCAATCTAGGTCCTGGATATATCCCTGCGACAGTCTAGCCCAAGATAGGTCCTGGATGTATCCCTGCGACAGTCTAACCCAAGCTAGGTCCTGGCTTTGCAACATTTGTTGTGCTCTTTTTCGTGTTCAATGATTTTATATGAGAGATGATTTCTTGTTTTGTTAATATTGATGGAATTGTTAGCCATGATTGTTTAAAGTTTAATTTTAGAAGTCAAATCATTTAATAGGTAAATCAGAAATAAGTCCTTCATGATAACCAAGAAATAGCAGTTTTCTAATTAAAGACCAACAAAATAGTATTATCTATTTATACGATATATTTCGTAAGAGTTATTTCTCTTTCCCTGTCTATTGAATGATAAAACGACATTGACACCAATGGAGAGGGAATGAGCTGCTTGGCGCCAATTCAGCAATTTTTCAGCTATATCATGGCGAGAACATGTTAATTTTCTTTGTTGGATTTTTTTTTTATAGTGCTAGCTTTCAGTCCGCGGATAGACATGTCGCCCACACTCGGACACATTATACTGATTCCTAGCCCACCAGTCTTTGTTCTTTCTCCTATATGCTGAGTGCTTAGCGCAGAAGCAACAAATACCAATTTCATAATTTTTGGTTTAACCCGATCGGGGCGCGAACCCACGATATATCGCACTCTAGGCGACCACGTTAACCATTACACCAGGGATGCGGTTAACAAAAATGGTGAGTAGTGCACAATAAGTTAAATATTAGTTTTAAATATGTCCGTCAATTTGATCATTTAAATATGTGGCCTTATCACAGTAGACTTAACTGGATGAGTTCTTAAGACCAGCTGATATACAAATCCGACAAATATCGATCTCTATCCTTCACAACAAATTTAATCTTGACCTGATGCGAACACTCAATCCTTATCAGCATTAGGGAGAATGGCATATATGATCAACTGCATTTCTGATTTATGACTGGAGTTCTTTCAATATTTTATCTGGAGACCAAGCAGACTATGCCAGGAACAACTCGATATGTCGTATTGCTGAACGAATACATAGCGATTATGAATATTAGGGAACAGAAATATCACATAAGACAGTCAGAAGTAGTATTAGCAAAATGGTCACCACGTTAGAAATAACAAATGTCAAGAGAAGCACATCGAAGATTAAAAAAACAATACATTGCAAGGTGTACTTGCTACTTACCAACATCAAAAATCCAGTAAATGATCACGTGATTATTATGTTAATTTAATTAATCATTCTGGACATTTTTGTGGAATTCGTTACATTTGTAAGCATTCTGGAAAAGATTACACCTAGATTTTTCTGGACTTGTATTCAATAGGTGAACATTGTGACCAGTTTTGGTGTATTGAAAATAGCACCATTCATTGTGCACTTTTATTCTGTTGAAGATAAAAGCAATCATCTTGTACCTACTGCTGAAAATGGAAAATAGTGGTTTTTAAATGTATAAATATATAAACATTTCAGAATTATATTTTTACTTCATCTACATGTATATACAGTTTTATACACAATTTAAAATACTATATCTCTTTAGACTACTTTAATCAATAGGAAAAAATACTAGTAATTTCTATCATTAAAGATAAAAAGTTTATTTTGCCAAACCTATAAATCCTATTATGCTCATTAAAGATGAGAGGTTGGCATACAGTTGTAAACCATATCCTTAAATAAACGAAGATGTCAATTGAGTGCTGGCAAATAAGTTATCTAAATTGTATGATAAGCATCATGATTGCTATATTTCTCTTTATTGTCAAATTGTGTAATAAATGTCTATATTGTTTGTCATTTTATGCATATCAGAATATAACAGAAACAACTCTCTATATCGTCTTGCTGAACGAATTCATGGTGACTGTGAAAAAAAGACGACATAAGAAAACCAGACGTAGTGCTGCCAAAATATTGACCACCTTGTCAAGAACTGTAATTTAATAAAAGTTCATCCAATCTATAGAAGGACAAATCGAAAAACTTCGCATAGTTCCTGTAGTAAATTTTCTAAAAACTGTGACAAGGTTTTACCAAATATTTTTTTAACAAAAGTGAACTTTGCCACTTAGCAACATTAAAAGTCCAGTCAACTATCATGTGACTGTAATGTTAAATTAATTAATGATTCTGGACGTTTTTGAAGAATTCGTGACATTTTCAGCAAAAATATTCGGGTAAAGATTACGCCTAGATATGCATTGACCTGTATCCAACAACAGAACATTTTGATGTACTGAAGAAACCATTCAAACAGGACTTTATTCTTTTGAAGAAATTAGAAAATTATCTTGTGACTGCAGTTGAAAATGAAAAATTGTGATTTTTTAATGTATAAACTTTTCAAATTTCCATGTTTACTTCATCTGCATACTATTTTGCACACAATTAATGGACTGTTATATCTGCTATCCTTATTTATTCAAAATAATATGAGGTTTGCAAGGCTAAAACATTCGCTTATCCATCAATGATTAATGACTGTTTTTTCTTAAAAGGACACAGCTGCATAACCACGCTGTTTCTATCGTCAGTATACTCAACGGACAAGGAGCCCGGGTAGCTCAATGAGTTAGGTTGTTCGATCTAACAGCTCATACAAGCCTATCACCAATACGGCGTGGGTTCGCGCCCGGCTTTGTAAATTACAAAAAAGGGTGCACTCGACTCACAGCCGCAAGTGGTAAAGTTTACCAGTTGCTTGCACATGGTCGGTTATTCTCTCCGGCTTCCTCCACCACTAAAACTGGTCGCCATGATATAGCTGAAACATTTCTGAAAGTGGCGTTAAAACACCAAAAATCAAATTACTCAACGGACATTACCGATCCCATTATGAGATGGTACACGCGCATAATAATAAAAGATCAAACTATTTCTTTATGTCATGCTTGTGCTTACCAGGACATTAAATGGCGTTATTTTGCTTTGGAGATGATATGCTGGCTCCATTGTGTTGTTTTTAACAAATTATTTCTGTTTTGCACAAATGTTCTTTATGCCTAAATATTAGTAGTTAAGTGAAATAGAAGAAGAGAAAAATTGGCTCACTCCTGATGGAAATATTGACAAAGTGTTTTGCCTCAAGTGTCACTGGATTGTCCCATCGGTTTTCTCTAACGTTAATTTTCCAGATACAATTTGGACATTTTCAAGAAAGAATCAAATAAGTTTCACCTTAGACATGCCGATAGTTCATTAACATGTACTTATTTTCCATTAGACATTAAACTGGCTTAATTGTGTAAACCACGAAAGTGCCAATGGGAATATACGAAGAAATATACAAAATGTATCAGTGGTTTATTTACAAAGCGAACGAAGAACGTCATACTAGAATACATTTTAACATTTTTTTCCAAGCATACATTGTGACTCGATTTATGCAAAAGGAAGGCAATATTCCACTTTACTTTTGCTGAGGTTTCAACGGAAAGATAAGTAGTTGCCTTGTAAAATTATTTATAGTGGTTAAAGTTTTAAAAATGAATACAGATGCGATGTGTACTTAAAATGTACACACACAATTTTGTTTTGTTATGGCTGTTCCATCAATAAGACTTTTCCGTCGTAAAAGCACAGGTTGATAAGTTATCGTCTGCTCGAAATTGGCAGGATTAAAGATAGAACAGTCTCCCTGCTCAGCATAAATTGTGTGCCATCTTGCCAGCAAATGTAATTGTAATTTAATGCCTTTTTCTGCAATGTGTACTACCGTATTTGTATTGTTAGACATATCATCATCGATGTAATTCATGGAAGTCATACTGTGTAGTGAGTTTTAACATGGGTTGGTAGGCTATTAATAAATTGTATCCCTCGCTACTAATATCCTGCCGATCCATGTTAAAAGTCACAAAAAAATATGGCTTCCATCAATTATTTCTTAAGTTTACCTTTTCCATCAGCAACCTAGACATCAAAGTAAATATATAACCAAAAAGTGTACTACAAATAATCGAAATTGAACGAACACATCTATTGATAGCCAACTGACGTACGAGTGTGAAGTGTCTTTTCAAATTTGTTTCCATCTTGTATTAATTGGTGTGTAACTGTAGCAGTATTTCAGCCATATCGTTGCGTGAACCCATTGCATTAACTAATTTTCAAAACTAGAAGATCCCCTGAAACAAGATGTAAACCAATCAGGTTATATCTACAAGTAAAACAAAAAATAAAAGGACAAAACCATATCTCTGCTTATTAATCATGAAGACAGTATCTGATATTCATGAGAATGACAACGATACATTAACTTTGTGTTTTAAAGTACCTCTCATTCTCCAAATAAAGATGCATTCTGCAACCCATGATCCATCGAAAAATTGATTTTGTATATTGTTGTTGTTAACACTACAGTCAGTTTAGTAAGTAAAAAGGTTAACTTGATTCGTTTACATCAAAAACATAGTTTATTGTTGATAATTATCCAGAGCCTAAATGATTCCATGTGATAAAATGTAGAATACATACGAAAAAGATATCGATCTTTAGTTTTCTGTATATTGCTGTGTAGATCGTTGTTTGTCTCTTTGTCCTTTTTGTTTTGGTCATTGTGTTGTCTGTCCTTCTTTGATTTACGGATTTTGATTACCCCTTTGGTATCTTTTGACCATTGTGTTGTCTGTCCTTCTTTGATTTACGGATTTTGATTACCCCTTTGGTATCTTTTGACCATTGTGTTGTCTGTCCTTCTTTGATTTACGGCTTCTGATTTCCCCTTTGGTATCTTTTGACCATTGTGTTGTCTGTCCTTCTTTGATTTACGGATTCTGATTACCCTTTTGGCATCTTAGAACTCTTCTTATCAAACATAAATTATCCTGGAATATTAATGCGTATTCAGCTTCCGACTATTGACATTCAGTTTGAGAGCCGTTTAAGTAAACACACCGTTATAGAATACCGAAGTGGCATTCAAAAATGGAAAAACAGTTTCATCTGAGTATTGAAATATGGGAACGTATAATATAGTGTGTTAAAGTTACACGAATAAATTTAGAAATACGTGTCGACATTTCAATAGAACAGCTTAATTGATAATAGGAATCTCGCCTCAACTGAGTGTCAATATGGTATTGTGGTTATGTCAACAGAATATATTTAATGTTCTTTTCTCTCACGCACGCCTCGTTAATGTAGTACATCAATTGACATTCAGTGTCGTTAGTACATGAGAACTCGTATAACGCGACCTATAATGCAATGACCCCCCTTAATAATTATAAGATGAAGGACATATACGGTTTAACGCTGGAAGAGGTGCAATATCGTAAAATCTGTGACACCTTTCACGGCATTTGAATCTTTGTATCATCCCTTTCTATCGTACCCTTGTTAGTTACCGATGTAAACTAAAAATAATACCCCTCTCAGAAACTAGTTGGGAAATGTGGGTCAATTAAATTTCTACACGTATTAATCGCTGTCTGTATATTTTAATATGAAATACATTTAATTGTATTATATTTAAATATGTTTTTGATTATATTAAATGTTCAAAAAGATTCCTTATCATATAACTGGAATTGAATTGGGTGAACATGCACATCATATGAATCCATCTTAATTTTATTTATTTTTTCTCCATTTTGTTTGTGAATATCATTGATTCGTTATTAGTGCTACATATAGTAATGCATGCCTTTTATGTACTTCTTTACTGTAACAAATTGTAATTTTGTATATGTTAATTGCATTCCGACATGACATTTTATTATTTTTCATTGTAATTAGATTTCATTGATTGGAGGAATTTGTGACACGTGATAAAATATATAAACACGTTTAGCATGCTACAATAAAATTGTAAACCTCATGTTTCCTAAGATAGATTCGCATTCAAATATCCCCGCCAATTTCATTCGTTTGCGCATGCTGTCTGGCACATTTGTTACCGTCAAAGTAAGCAACATGGCGGACGGACGGTTCGCCACAGTGGAGGGCGAAGATCTGAAATCAGTTTCGGAGAATGTTGATGCTCCTAATACTAAGAGAACAACCATGACTGCAGTTAAATTATTTAGGACATATTTAACGTCAAAGAATTTGTCAGCAGATTTTGAAAATTTTAGCCTGGAAGACCTGGATGCCAGACTTGCAAGTTTTTACATTGAAATGAGAAATAAGGAGGGTTAGTTATACAAAAAATCGACACTTACAGGCACAGAAATTAACTTCTATGTCCACAAGCAAATTATTGCTTGTTACCAAAATTGTTACAAGCAAATTGTGTGAATTTTGTAAATCTTTGAAGCAATGTTTTTGGGTGTTTTAACGCCACTTTTAGCAATATTTCAGCTATATCATGCCGACCAGTTTTAGTGGTGGAGGAAGCCGAAGTACCAATGTGTAAGGTCATGATGGTCATACATTTAAGTTGCAACATGTTTGCATCTGAGTGAGACTGACTGGGACAACTGAGGAAAAAAAAATCACGTCAATTTCAAATTCATTAATTTTATAATTGAACAACTAATCAAGTCAAACAATTTCCAACTTAAAGAATGTCATATCTAAAGTTGCTTAGTAGTTTACACATTCAAACAGGAAAGACTCCAAGTTCATTGATTAGGCCCACGTGGAGCAATTGTTGGCCTTTTACTTCTGTGACCTGCTAACCACCATCTGTTTACAATAGGTCTAGGAATGAAGTCACTGACAGCTGGACTCTCAATATCAATACGTAAAAGCATATTTAGAGTCCCTGTGGTAAGATTTCATCTCCAATCTGACTTAATACGCTTCATACTTGAGAAACCCCTCTCACAGGAGGCATTTGATAATAGATATAAGCTTGTCAAATAAATTAAGTCATGCTATTGATGTAATCCTGTCTGTTAACATCTTCTTGAATGATTCTTTGCCAAACTGCAAGTGGATGACCTGTTCTGAAGTGCTGGGTCCTTGATACATACAATTTCAATTCAGTCCATTCTGCCAGAGCATCTTCCAACGTCACATTACATGATGTAAGTAGAACTTGAAAATGATTCCAGGTAACCTCAATATCTGAAATGCCATACTGCAAAAGAGCTGAAATAAAAAGGAAAGATTTTTATATTCAATCTTTAATATTTTTCATTTCCTAAGAAATAAATTTTATCCTAGAAGCTAAGAATATCATGCACTAATTGGTAATTTACTAGCAGCTGATTTTGGTTTCAACTTTGTGTATTTTTCAATTGAATAAGTTATGTTGCCATAATGGGTCAATTTTTAACGTGTTAAGAGTATCTATTACGACTATGTAATTGTCGTTTCCTCTCATTAGGATCCATGGCCTTTCTAGTATATTTTTTATTTTGTGTATTTTACAGGTCCGCTGTGCTCTAGTTTTGGCCTTGGATACAGATATACAGTATGAATATATGGTATTATGAAGATTACATCTCACATGTTCATTGCTGATGATTTTAGATATCTTTTTGTGATAAATAAAATTGATAAAAAACTATCATTTTTGTTTTCTTAAATTCTATTCTTTTCCAACTGTCATTAGTAAGAAACTGAGAGTTTAACACAATTTGTTTTTATGAATTATTCAATATTATATAAGCCCATATGCTATCTTTACTATTATTTTCTATTCTAAGTTAACAAACCTTCACCATCATTTCTGTCAGGCCAGTTCTTGTGATCTAAAACATTACAACTGACAAACACAGCTTTCCTGTAGATATCATCAAATCGGGATTGGATACAGTCCAGTATATCTTGTACAATACTTCTTTTCTCCCTCTCAAGAGAGTCAAGAGGGCTTTGATGGTTTAGTAATTCATGATCTCTGAACAGGCCACCAACTACATCAGTATCAAACTTAGTCAAATGGGTACCTTTGTTGTTGAGCATGTTATGAAGTGTCAGATGTGCTGCTTCAAGTTTTGTGACTGCACTTGAAACATTAATGTCATCTCTTTGAAAGAGTAAACTAATCTTAGCCACTTCACCCAATAAATCTGCAATAAAATGCAAGTAGTAGATGGACTTATATTGTCTTATTTTGGTTATAATTCCTCTTGCCTTTGCTCTGTCTTCTGCTCTGTTAGTTGCATCTTTTGCATAGCTCAAGTGCATAACAACAAGTTTCCAATTGGAGATCATTTTCAACACTGCTTTCAGTTTGTGTTCCACCCATCTAGTTCCATTAGCACGTACTGGTTTTAAAAAGTGTTCATCCATAATTTCAGCCAAATCTTGTATTTCTTGTTTCGTTTTCCTGATCCTTTGTAGAAGTAAAAGGGCTGCAAAGACACTTAGAAAAAAAACACGGGAAGACAACATTGATATTACGAACCCAACAAGTTTTCGGAAGTCTGCACAAGCCTTTAAGGGCATGGCAAAAGAGCTCAAAAGACAAGGCAAGGCAGCTGTTCAGCACCCTCTATAAGTGACTGCGACATCCACAAGGTGTATCAGGTTCTGTTGAAGGACAATCTAGAAGATTCTCAGCTCTTACAGTACAAGGTATTTTTAATGAACTTCCCCTTGCCCTGAAATTTTTTGTTGGAAAATTCCCGAAATTTAGCAAACCCCCCTTTCTTACTTTGTGTTCGTTCAAGACTGACAAGAGGTGCCCACTTTCAGCAAAGCTGTGTATGGACCCTTTTGAGCAAACCTTCATTTCGCGTGACTTGGGCAAAACCACATTCCTTTTCTCCATTTTATAATTATGGGTAATGAATTCGAATTATGAAATTTAGTTTTAAAATCTGTTTTATACAAATGTACTTATGTAATAAACAAATGGAGTTGCATGTCCACAATTTAATAGAACATGTGTGTGTGTGTGTGTGTGTGTGTGCATGTTTTCACACTTTGAGGCCATACATAGATTGTCATACAGTACTACATGTACATATGTAATATACATTGTTGGAGAATTGAAAACATAAAAAAAACATGGAAATTTACAAAAACACAAAATTGAGATCTTTTGAATAAATAATGCGATTATGAATTTTCATGCTTTGATACATTGTCTTTTTCAGGTATTCTTTGATGTTATGCTGCATTTTGGGAGACGTGGCCGAGAAAATTTGGCAACCCTTACAAGAACTGATTTTGCCGTCACTCGTTATGATGAGGGAAGTTTGTATGTTTATGAGACCAGGGACGAACAAAGAAAAAATCACCAAGACGACTCACAAAAATCCTCTGATGGAAGGTTATATGAGAAAAAAGGTAAATATTCATTTCTTAATTCTTTTTACAAATGACATCTTTTAACTTAAATTATTCTTTAATGACACACATGAATTATATTGGCAACAGAATACCGAAAGAACAAAGAAAAGGGATAACTAAAAATGACAGAATCCAAAGACAAGACAAAACCGAGATAACACACAAATACGACAAAAAGGAGGAGTACACAAAAAGAAAAGAGCACAGAGGAAAACAAATACACATGGATAAGACGACTGATGCACTTGCAGTATGCACCTCCATTAAAAACCATATGACATCAGGTGCTCTGAAAGGGTATGCATGTCCTGCTCCATCGGTGACACCCGTCACACTACAAGTAATGAAATTCTGAGATATTATTTATGAGATCTAAGAAAAAAAAACCAGATATCTACTTACTTCACACCTAAAATTGTAATTGATTTGTGATTTCTTGTAATTTTCCGGGTACATTGGAATGCCCTGTTCGATCTTTTGTGAAGTACCTGAAAAGACTCAATCCAAAATGTGCTAAACTTTTCCAAAAACCTTGGAAAACTCCAGAGGATGGTATCTATTTTGATAATGTGCCATTAGGACATAATCGCATAGGATCATTAATGCCTGAAATAAGTAGAATGGCTGCTTTGAGTCAGGTGTATACAAACCATTCCATTCGTGTCACCACAGTTCATGTTTTGGATACTGCACAAATACACAGCCGCCACATAATGACCGTTACTGGTCATAAATCAGAATCTTCCTTAAAAACTGATTAAGGAAAAAGCGATATTTCAACCAAGTGTCTCATGTCAGAAGCCATTAATAAGAAATGTGAAGCCAAGTCAAAAGTTCTAGTTCAGCAAACCACCTGCACTAATGTCATGAAACAAATTGAGGATTCTGATGAGTCTCAGTTAACTGAATTCACTAGCAGTCAGACAGAAACTTTTTTTCAAGACATATTAAATCTTGATGATGATATAGAAAATAAAATTCTTGCTACATGTACCGGTAGTTCTGTAGACAACCAACCAGAGTGTTCTTCAAACACATCCTCAGCTATGCGAATGCCAGTATTCAACAATTGTTCAAACATAACTTTAAATTTTGTGTTTCCAAAAACAACGTAAAATGTGTTACTCATGTTGTTTTATTTGTTCTCAGAATAATTTGTTTTGGTTCTTATTTTGTCTTTTAATCAATGCAGATTTCTCATTTGGGATAGAAAAAATAAATAAAGCAATTTTAGCATGTTGATTCGGTCCATCCATGGATCGACCTCATCACCATGCTATAATTGTATAATATCATCAATAGCAATATATTTCTTCGTCCCTATTAGTCAAGCGGGGGGAAACCAATATGTTTGACTTGATTGCAGTTACCGAATATACATTTGTATTGTATAGCATAGAAATAAGAATTATAATAACTTTCATTATCATATACTTACTCAATATATCTTTAATTTTGCATATGTGATAAATCCGAAATGCAACAAGTCATATCTCCCAGGGAGTGTAATAACCTGATCCGTATTGCATGGGGGTGTAATATGGATTTTTCAAAATGGCGGACAGAAATTTTGCATGAAATCGAGTATTTAGTTTTTCACAATTATTTAGTTTTTTTTTGGAAAAAAACAAATTCTTCCGAAATTCACGCTTTCCGGTCCGATCAGTTTTCGTTAAAGTCATATCCACCGAACTGACTATGGGATAGATCTTTAGGTATCTGACAATTTGTTTGAATGCCGAGTTTGTGAATTGCACCATTGATTAGATGCCTGGCAAAGGCATAGCTATGCATGCTTAATTTTGTTCAAAACTAAACATCCTTACCCACGGATGATTCTGGCTAAAAAAAAATAACATAACTGAAAAATAGCTGAAATGGCTTCAGCTAATTTTCAGTTATGTTATTTCAACAGGTCCATTTTTTTTTAACCTTTTCTGACTATGTATGCACTTTCAGAAGAAAAAAAAATAATTCAGAGGAAAATAGCTGATATCAGTTAAATAACCGACGAAAAATCATCCCTGTTAATAATAACTATAAAGCGATTTGCCTTTATAAATCAGATCCTGCAGAAAATCTTATGACATCTGCCCTAACTACCTAAGTCATCTAACCTTGTTTTCTTTTTTATCCTGTCATCCACGTGACAGAGGGGAATCAATGGTATTGCGTGCAATGTGTTCATCAAAATCTTTCTAAGAATTACCTCCCCACGTGCTATCAGAAAACGTGCGAAGCTAAAATCTTTTTCTAGTAGTCTTGTAGTTTATTTAGATCCATTTGATCAATTAGTGGATTTCTCATTGGTGTCATAAAGGTTAGATACAAGTTTCATAATTATATTAACTGCAGCATAGTAATACGATAAAAACAAATTATTGACCCCTGAATTGCTCTGAAGTAATTGCTAGATACTTTCTTAGTTGTGTTTTCATCATCACCTTTTGTAATTCTACTGCTGAAAGAAAGCTAAATTATATTGACCACCATGTCGCCATATTTCTGCATTCTTGATTGTATTTTTTGTGGTATAGTCTAGTTCATAGAAATATCATCTGATAATTATTGCACGATTCTATTAATGACCGCACAGGAAATTCTGTTCAGTGATACGTCATGAATGGCAAATACAAATTTGAAAAGAGTGGCATCATATTGTGTTGAGTCAGTGGGTTCGACTCCCGCTCATGGCGAGGTGTATGCTCAACACAACATATGCGATAACTTTTGTCATTGACCTGCTGTGGTTTTCTCCGGTTTCCTCCTCCAATAAAACGGACCGCCACGATATAAGTGGCGTTAAGCAGAAATGTATTTCAATAAAATGTAGAGGCGTTAAATAAAGATTAATTGATCCAAAATTGAAATCCCCCTCTTAGCGAAACGATGTGGTCATGCGAGTATTTTCCATATGCGAGTGTCACGTAAATCCTTATGTACAACTGGACGAGCAGAAATCCTAATCTTTAACTTTATACATAATATTCTTCGTGACACAGAAGTTGGCATATGCTAGCAACAACCACTCATTTTCAAGACAATAAAATTTACTTAAAACATCATACAAATCTGAAAGAACTAACTGATACAAACACAAAACACTTTACTTTTTGTTAATATCTCAAAAACCAAAAATTTAAGAGTCATTTGAAATTGTCAGTTTTGAATCATGAAAAAACGTCTTTCTTTAAAAATTCCTTAAAAAACAGGTTCCATTTACCTCATATCAAAAGTATTCTTCCTGATATTTTTCTTACCATTCCAAAATCTGTATTTATATCTTGAAATAAATAATGCACCTTTGCAATGTCTGAAAATACCTTTTTTTGCAAATAAATGCAAAATTTATACATACGAAAATGAGTTATCTCCCTTTAAAAACATCTAAATTTTATAAAATTCAGTTGTAGGTTAGTTTTTTTCCAAAAAAGTAACTTATTTTTTGACTGGCAATTCAAATAGCTTGGATTTGTTTGATGCTAGATGCTGAAATGGCCATAATATAGTATAATATATAAAGAATATTTGTTTACAATTAGGTATATGATAAGAATTTCTTCTTACCTTTGAAGGAACCTGTCAACTTCTTCATAAAATATTAATAAACTCTTCAGGATCTGTAAAAATAAAACAGAAATTAATCATTCATCTAACATATAGAAACAAAATGTGTAATAGATATTTCATTGTCTGGTTTGAAACATGTAAATATATATATATATATATGTATAAAACAAAAAATATTAAAATCAGTATATGAAATATAAACATTAAAATTAATATATGAAATTTAAACAATCTATAATAAATGTAATGTTTACAGGCTTATGGAAGAAACATTAAAATTAATATATGAAATTTAAACAATATATAACAAATGTGATGTTTACAGACTTATTGAAGAAACATTAAAATTAATATATGAAATAAAATTAGTAATTGTGGTCTAACGAACCACAAAAGTCTCCCAAACCGCCAGCTTGACTCATACCCCTAGCTGGACTCAGGGGGTCTGTTGCATTGAATGCATCTTGTCATTGGGAATAAGAATATATATGGTTTAGGGGTGGGGATCTCAACCGTTTCAAAAGTAAACTTTGTGTAGCGGGTGGGGATTACCCCCGGGCCTAAACTATTTGGGGCATTTAATTGGTCTAGTCACCCCGATCATAAATATATATGGTTTAGGGGTGGGGATCTCAACCGTTTAAAAAGTAAACTTTGTGTAGGGGGTGGGGATGACCCCTGGACCTTAACTATTTGGGGCATTTAATTGGTCTAGTCATCCCGATCATAAATATATATGGTTTAGGGGTGGGGATCTCAGCGGTTTAAAAAGTAAATTTTAGTATTAAACATATTTTATTAATTAATTCAACATAACATTAGAATATTCAATATATATACATAACATAATCAGAAGTAATCAATAGGATTGAGAAACAAGTTACAATAACTTATATTAATCCCTATCCATAAAAGTAAACTTTGGGTGGGGGTGGGGATGACCCCTGGGGCTTGAACTGTTTGGGGCATTTAATTGGCCTAGATCATGAATATATATGGTTTAGGGGTGGGGATCTCAACTAGTTTTTTGCTACAAATATCCCTAGGGGGCGGGGCTGATCCCCGGGGATAAAAAAAAAGTTGAATGCACATCTAGACATGGTGGTCTAACATCATGCCAAGTTTCGTTGAATTTCAACTTATGGTCTTCGAGAAAAATTATGGAATTAAAATGTTTTAAATTTTCCCCATAGAGTTCTATGTTAAACCCCACCCTCCCATTTGATCCCCCCAAAGAGTAAAAAAAAATATCCCTGAGTATTGGAAACTTTCATCGTCCAGTTACGAAGAATCCGTTTGGACAGTTTTAGGTACGAGAAAGAAGAGGAAGAAGATTGAAGATGGAATAATAAGAAAAATAAGAACTGAGCAAACACAATAAGTCTCCAAACTTCGTTTGGGAGACTTAATAAACATTCTATAATAAATCAAATATAATGTATTTAAAAGACAAAATTATTATACTTAATATATCATTATATGAAAAATATAAACAATCTATAACAAATGTAATGTTTCAGGCTTATTGAAGATTACTAATTTTACATGCACATTTTCTCAGCTGTCAGTTGTTTTAATATTTTATAAGTCCAAATAATGAAATATATTTTAAAATTTGCCACTTTCTATAAGTCCGGATGTATTTTGGTCAGTCAAAACTGTCGGACAGACAGCCTTCAATAACTCTGACATGTATTAACAAATTAAATTAAAAGAATTGCTTCTACTTTGTTCGGTTTATTCTGAATAACCTTTTAAGTTGTGCACATGTAGCATAACCCGTAAACCGAAATTTTGTTTATTAGAGTCAATCCTTTAAATGTAGTTCATGGCATTCTGTTGATGGGTGGGAGGCAGGTGGTCTACCAGACAATTTGTTGTGAAAAAATTCCCTTCACATATATATTCTTTATTTATCAATACATAAACCAGAGCCAGAAACTCACTTGAAGTGAGCCTGAATCGCTCACCTGGTTATCAACTTCCTTTAAATGTTTAACATATATCTGTCGTAAGTTCCAACATTTAAATACTTTTCGAGATTACGCAAAATTTTTTGCATCAAGCAAATTATGTCTTATCCAGCAATCTTGAATTTCAGATGTCGACAAAAAAGCCATAAACTGTTCACTTGCTCTTGTAGAGGAAGATTTTAAAATGTCATCCAATCAGAATCAAGTATTGCCTATGGCGGTCATATTGGATGCGAAAACGGCATAAGATATGGTAACTTTGTAGAGGACCAGACCTTCCATACATCATTCCTGCTAAGTTTGGTTCCAATTGGCCCAGTAGTTTCAGAGGAGAAGATGAAAATGTAAAAGTTTATGGACGACGACAGACGCAAAGTGATGTTAAAAGCTCACATGGTCTTCGGACCAGGTGAGCTAAAACAGAATGCCTTGACATGAACAAAACAATTTTGTTAGTTAAAGCTAGGTTGTAACAACAAGTATTAGTACAAACCAGATGGAGAAAAATGTCCTCCTTGGACTAATTTCAAATGAAATCAACGAAAACTCGAACTTTTAAAACTCTGGTATACCGTTCAACAACAATTTCAATATTCCCGTTCCTGTAGTCCTCTTGTAACTGGTACACATAGATTGCAGTATCTTTTCATATTTAATATTATACCAATCACAGAAACCTGGCACCACTGAAACTACTTTTCCAGCATAAACTTGATCAGTGAAAGTATGTATAACATATTTTCCAACCAAGAATGGCATTTTGCTGTACTGGGTTTTCTCTACTGTTTCAACAGATTTAGATTCATCAATAAGTTGACAAAAGTTGTTTGGTTAATTCTGTTACAGTTTTTGCTTTCTTGTCACTTGAATAAAGGAATAATTTTTGGTCACTTGGTTTTTGTAATAGAACATTTTTTCGGAAATTGAGTTGAGCCTTTAATGCCTTTTTTTCTCAGTAGTCGTACGAATCTCATCTAAATGTAAAGTAACGTCTCCTCGTGATTGCCATAAACCAAAATATAAAATATCATTTGTCAAATTCTCTTTCCTCTGTAAAGTACGTCTTTTTTTCCGGCAAGTTCTTTTTCTTTTCTTTTCATTGTTTCAAGTCTCCTGTTTTCAATTTCCTTTAGTCGCTCATGAAACTTTTCACGTATCATTATGCCTTCTTTTCTGCTTTCTTTTAATAATTTTTCTCTGGCCGGGTCCTCTAAACTGTCCAACCAGTCTGCAGTTTTATTGTGTGAATACAGTAGGTATGCTTCATTGCACAGAGCTGTAGCATTTGGACGGTATTTAAGTAAGAAATCAATATGACCAAAGAAAAATTCTGGAAGTTTATATGCACTTTTACTTTCGTTGTATATGTCTTCGGACATTGACGAATACCGTCCACCAGGGAGATGATTTGTAGCTTGTCGTTTTAGTAAAGTTAACATAGATGAAAATAACATCTGAAGTATTTGTATTGTTAACCCATCTGTTTCATTAGGTTTAAATAGGTTTTGCATAACCAGATCATCATGGTTCATCAAAACGTCTGGGAATGATGAAAAGTTTCCCTTTAATACCTCTGAACTGTCATCTTTGGCACTATTTAAGAAATCACTAAGAGCTTCGAGTTTATCATTGATATCAGAAATATGTGACTTGTTTTCAATATCTCCACAATGGCGCTGTAACA
The DNA here is from genome assembly GCA_002080005.1 of Gigantidas platifrons. Taxonomy (NCBI): domain Eukaryota; kingdom Metazoa; phylum Mollusca; class Bivalvia; order Mytilida; family Modiolidae; genus Gigantidas; species Gigantidas platifrons. Next base: position 1,076,503 of record MJUT01041170.1, read on the forward strand.
GTTTTTGATATAATACCAAGTGCTCTGCATCCGGCAAGCAGCAATTGAACAGAAATGTCATTGTGAGCAGAAGAAAGTAATCGGTTAGTGCAACCATGAACATCGCTTAAGAAGTTTTTTATATTGTTGCGGTGGTAATAAGTAACCTGGCCTAACAGGAAAAAAATGTTAAAGCGATTGTGTTTATAACGTACAAATTGGACATCATTGTCTTGTTTGCTGTTTAAATATGTACAGAAAGATCTATATACACCACTTTTTTCATCCACCCCCCTTTACCAAATGCTTTGCTTGCAGTTCTTATCAAACGTATAGTTCCACATTCACTGCTGACCCATTCTGTATCTGGTTCCTCATGATCAACAGGTTTAGGTTTCTCCTTCAAATATGAACTTTCAAACTTTTGCAGAGTTTCCGAACAAACGTAGGCAAAATTTACTAGAAGGTGTAAAGAGCAAAACAAATTGTTCATGCGTGAGCAAATGTTTTTTTCTTCATCTGATAATAGATTCCATCCTTCTTTTATTTGACTTAACATTTCTCTTCTGTACTCTTCTAGCAATGTTTGAAATTTCTGCTCAGTAGTTGCTCGGTCAGACATTGTATTTTTTATAGAAGTTAAAAGTTTGAACCCCACACTGTTGTCATCTTTCTCTTTCTCTGAACATAAATCATTTATATCATGTAGGATTTCCTTTAAAGTATCTAACACCGTCTCTGAGCTTTTACAGTGCATTTCCCTTAAGCCTAATAGACAACTATTCTTGCTTTCATCGGTCACAGCAAATACTTCGTATGATTTTCCGTATTTTGATGTTTCATCAGAATACAACGTCAGATTTGTTTTTTGAGAAATATCTTTCATTTGTTTTGATGCCACAGCAATTCTCATGTCATTAATTCTGTTTACTGTTGTATATGATGGCAGTCTGTTAGGCTGCCGTTTACATAACAAACAAACTTGTTGAATAACTGGGCCTACATTAGCAGCCGAAACATTAAAATTTTGCAAATTCATAACACATTGTAAGGTATCAGCAGTGTAGCGGTTTGATGTATAATTAAAAAGCTCTATACTCTCATTGTCACTTATTTTGTTTCTCAAGTAATCATTTTCTTCTACCAAATCTTTATTACTAGACTTCAAATTATTTAGCATTGATTCAAGAGTTTCTAATTTACTGTTGTAATTTTCTATTTATGTGTCTTTAACATTCAAACTTTCTTGAAGTTGTCTTATAATTCGTTCCTTTTTATTCAGTTCATTCTCAAATTTTTTGGCTTTTGATTTTATATCTTGAATTCTAAGTAACGATTGTCTTTTCTGCTCTATCAAGTTATAAGTTACACTCTTACTTCTTTTCTGCTGCTTTTTAATAATATTTCCAAAATTGTCTTTGGATGACAAACGTTTTTTGGTTTTAGATGATTTTAGTTTCCTTTGAAGAGCTTTCTTGTCTTTTTTTAGTTGTAAAAGTTTGTGCTGTTGCTTACTGACAGTTTTTTCTGCCTCATTCAACCCTGTTGAAAGCTCAGAGATGAGACTTTTCTCTACTTTTGAAAGTATAGGACCTGTGGTCGATGTTGGTATATAAAATTGTTTTTCCAAATATATTTGTCGGCCTTTACCTCCTTTTGATTTATATTCTCTTAATATTCAATTCAGTTTGGTTGTTAAAGCTGGTATTGGAATGGAATTTAGAGGTATATTTGAAATTACAGATAAGTAAGATGCAACTTCTTGCACTGGCAAAGTACTGTTTTTTTTTGTGCAAAATTATACAGCTCATAAAGCAAACCATTCTGAAGACTCTTCTTGTCTACAAACGGCAAATTACGTTTTGTAATGAGATCTGCTTCCTGTATTCCTGAGGTGTTCATAAACATGATTTTAAAATAATATTGTAGAAATGTTTTCAGTTTTAGTACAAAAATTAGTTCAAATTATCAAGTCTCCTTTCAAAGCTTTCCATTTTCTTTTGCATCTTTGCAAATTTAGCAACTAATTGTTTTCTTGTATTACTCTTATACAACTTTAGTTTAGCATTTTCAATTCTATAATATTTCAAACGCACCTGTAATGCTTTGATTTCTTTACTTTTCTTCAGGCAGCACTGCTGG
>MJUT01041170.1:1106913-1120108 GCA_002080005.1 Gigantidas platifrons
AAATTTAAAAGCCACGGGACTCGAAACAAGAAAATGTGATGGGTAGGGACGGATAATTTAGCCAGTGCAACAGGTCTCCTATGGACCACTCATCATGAGCAGATACACTGGGTTCTTTAACGTGCGTAGAGGGTGGCAATCTTTCAACACGTGACCTCGATTTTAAGTACGCGTATGTCTCATCCGAAGGACGGGTTGGTTGTAAATTTATACATCCCGCACAACCGACGGACGCCCCTTCAAGCCGAAGAACCTCTCGGTCCCAATTCTATACCCCGGAGTTGACCCTTTTAGAGGACTAGTGCCTCTAGAGCGGAGAAACCTGGTGCCTAGTCTACCCCGCACATGAAGAATAGTATCCAGTAAGCCATCTGGTCACAGTAAAATTATGAACAAGATTTCGTGGTGACCTGCAGTGCAGGTATCTGATTATTTGACCACAGGCTATGCATTTACAAACATTTTTGAGGGTGGGGATATATTTCCTAACAATAACCTTCATTTTCTCTTGCCATGGTGCGACAGCTGACACGTGGTAATCAAGTGTATTTTTGTTTGCGAAAACAAGTCATTATTTGTGACTGTACGAGCAACTATAAACACCCAAGGTCATTCATCTACATAGATTTCAGCAATTTGATAAAACAAAACCTCGTGTATATAATGTAAGAGTTGTCAAACGATCCTGACACTACAAATCTTACCTGAAGCGACTAACAAATCTTCATTGGAAGAAAGCGCCATCTTGTGTGGAGTTGAACTTGCCGCGGTGCTTGAATATGGTTTCATTTAAATTTTCATTATTTTAAATCATTGTCTGTGAACTGTGATTTTTTTTGTTAAATTTTCATCAAGTTACGTTATAAAATCCACCGTTTACTGTAATAAAGAATTGTATCTTTGCAAACTAACTTAGGAACTATGTTTTAAAGCGTATTTTGCCTAAAGTAGTGGTTGCGGATGCATATTTTGAATCATGTGATTTTTCCCGCGAAAATACAAATATTGAAACCTATAGATGTACAATATATCCGTGTTTATGTTTGATTTAATGATGATAAACATGTCATCTGAATGTGAATATGATTGATACTAAAAATATCAGCCTGCTCGACAGAATATGAAGTTTTTGACTCGTTCGCTTCGCTCACTCGCCAACAAACTTCATATTCTGGCTCATATTTTCCGTATCAATCAATTCACATCCAGATAACATATACATACACAACAGAATTTAGTGAAAATAATAAGGGGAGTTTACGCCGAAAAGGAAAAAAACTATCGTATTAAACAAAATGAACGCTTCATTGTGTTGAATCTAGTGTATTGAAATGAAATGAATTTCTAATCATATGGTATAAGATCTAATCAACGTTTCCTTCCGTTACTCAAACCTCTTTTTACTGGGTTAATTGATGTTGCAGCAAACAATTCACTTTTCATAAACTAAAGCATTGAGGGTAAAAATGTTAAAGCGTACACCAAAATGACTAATTGGTTAAGAACGAAAATAACATTATGTCATTGGACGATTTTTCATTGTCCGTACACCAAAATTTTAGGATCAATCACTTTACCCATAGTCCTTTTGTTTGTGAAATGGTGAATTGTGTCCACATAGTCAGGACACTATTCAACAGCTCTGGACACAATGAAATGGATTGGTAGTGTCCTGGACACTATTTTATGGCGTAAAAATGTCTGCTGGACACTATAACATATGTAAACGTGTCCGGCGGACACTTTGAACTAGGGTAGAGTGGTGTAATTTCGACCACACGAGAAATTCGACCGGGAGATTGTTTGTCATTAATAAAAATAAACTAGTTGTGGCTTTCTTACCAAAATAAACGTTTTACTGATCCAATTAAAGAGTAAGTAATATTCGAACCTAATACGGTGAGGTAACTGTCTTTCCAAATTTATTCGCAATAAAATATCGCGTGATTTTGCGGTATTCTCGGTAATAAAGTTACAGCGGCGATAAATTCCACATACAAGCTGAATAGAGAAGTGGTATGTATCCATTAAATCCTCATGATTCGATTTGTTTCATTTAAAGCAAATTACAAAACACTGAAATATTATGTCATTGAGATGTATTTTATGCAAATATAATAAAATATCATTACAACTCCAAAGTGGTCGAATATACCCATACAGATAAATTGTATCCTGTGTAATTTTCGACCACCTTCTTTATGTTTTGATTGAAGTTATAATTAAACGATGACATCAATAGTTCAGTGTAGGATACAAAAAATTAACGAAAATTGTCTATCCTACATCGATTTTCCTATTAGTATGCATTCATTTAGTTACATTTAAGGGGGAAGAGGTGGTGACGGAAATTTTGATGTTGACCCTAAACATTAACGGGCCCCTTTCTTTAAAAAGAAAAGAAAATTTGAAGTGAAAATCATGTAAATCTAGGGGTTATCTATGGTTTTGCTTAAAAAAAAAAGAACATTGATGTAAAAATCGTCAAATTACACATTTTCATAAAAACTATGACTTCTGTAATTGTATAATTCCTGAATACGAGTCTTTTGAAAAGTTTAAGAGACAGGTATTAACCGGTGTCAATGCTAGTTACCAATGGTTAGCTTTGCTCAGTCTGATGCACCAATTTGATCAAGAATGCTTTTTTTTAACATGACGATATGCAAAAACTGTATCTCATCTTGTGTGAATTGTGTATCGATCAAAACATTGCCAAAAAAGTTATAGATATAATAAAAATAAAACATGAAGATGAGGAAATACAGAGCATTGTTCTAGCGTCACGTCATCAAAACGACATAGAACTTAACAACCCGGAACTCTCAGAATGTGTCTTAAACATTTAATCTTCTGTTTTCTGAACAACAATGATTTAGTAACATATTGCATTTATGTAATCACTACGTAATTTCTGTTTTGGAATTTAACTTTAAATTTGGGAAATAAAAATATGCTTAGCTAGCCTTTCTGTTATTTTCAGATAAAAAAGATGCCCAGAAAAAGCAAAAATTTGTATATGAAATATAGCAAAGAAAATTCAGAAAATGCAGTCAAATCGGTTAAAGATGGCGTCTACAGTTACCGAAAAGCCAGTCAAGTGTTCGGTGTACCTAAAACTACAATAATCGATCACGTTAGTGGACGCATTGAATTGACATCGAAATCAGGGAGGAAACCAGTCATTCCTCTTGAGATCGAGAATGCAGTTGCTCAAAAGGTGGTTGAAGCTCCGAACATGAAAATATCAAGATTGTGCAAAGCACAAAGAATATCTACCCCTTTTAAGAGGGGGATACCAGGAGATGACTAGTGGCGTGGTTTTAAGAATCGCCATCCTGAAATGGTCCTTAGGAAACCAGAGAAACACAGCACATCGCGTAGCAGGATGCTTAATCGAGTTGTCGTGACAAAGTATTTTGATGATCTGGGTAAAATAATTACTGAAAACAATTTGAAAGGCGCACACATATGGAACATGGACGAAACCAGGAAACAATTTAAGCACAAACCAACCAAGGTATGTGCACGGAAAGGTTCCCGAAATGTCCCAGGCAGAACCAGCAATTCCCGGGAAAACGTAACCATACTAGCCTCGGTAAACGCCGAAGGGAGAGTGATGCCTCCCATGTGCATAGTAAAAGGAAAGACCGTAAGGTCAATACAGTCCTTTTGTTGTCTTGATGCTCCACGTGATACCGTTTGGACTTTCCAGGAGCGAGACTGGATGTGTGATGTACTGGGAGAACTATGGTTTAAAGATGTGTTTTCAGCACATTGTGGGCCTAAAAGGCCACAGCTGTTACTCCTAGATTCACACAGATCTCATGATGTTTTAGGGCTATTGGATGCTGCATACGAAGAAAATATAATAGTTTTTGCTCTTCCTCCGCATTGCACACATATGCTGCAACCTCTTGTCAGGCCGTCTTTTTCTAATTTTATGTCCTCAGTGTTCAACCCTGTAATCCTGTTTACTTCGAAAGAAATACTTCGTTAACTGGTTTACTATTGGTAAAATATTAAGTAAACATAAGTAAACAATTGAGAATTATTTCTACGAGGTATACCAATTTGTCAAGAATCCTTTCCTTCAAAGAAATAATTTATGTTAACGTGGATTGGTATTCGGGTTTCCAAACGTTTCACCTCGAGCGAATATTCATTAAACATAATTTAAACATAACAATCGGATACCGTAAATGAATAAAAACAAAGCCCAGTTTAATGTACCGGCCAAAATTCCATATATGATATGAGACTTTCCTAAATCACAGCTAGGCAGAGATTACCACGAAATTAAATAAAAAATAAAACAAAAGAATTAAAACAAAAAAATAATAAAAATAGATAACAGTTGTAATATAAATATTAAAAAATAAAAGACAGCACAAATGAAATGCACGCAATCTAATTATCGAACGGACTGAATAATACTGATAAAAGAAGTGCAGATGTAAAATAAAGCTTTTGACGGTTTTCGGTACAAACTGGTATTTGCTGAAATAGGAAAAAATGGTGCGGTCGAAAATACCCAGGATGGGGTCGAAGTTCCCCCAAGCTGGCCGATTGGCTGTTTTTATGCGTATTACCCGCAATACTTCAGATTTTTTTCCCAATATTCAAGCGAAACATTTAGGCCTTTATAACTTACAGCGGTACAGGCAACCAGTGATGCAATCAGGGGCTTTTTGATACTTCAAGGTTTTGTGTGGTCAAAATTTTACCACTCTATCCTAGAGGACACGATTAAATGCTACATACTCAATACAACATTATGCGATAAATTTTGCCTGTTACTTGCGGCAGGTCGGTGGTTTATATCCATCAATAAAACTGACCGCCCCGATATAAGTGGCGTTAAGCACAATAATCCACTTAATAAATGCATTTCAATAAAAAGTAGAGGTGTTCAACGTTTTAAGTTTTATGGATCCAAACCACTCTCTTTGAGAAACGATGTGGGTGTGCTAGTATTTTCCAAATGGTCTATAACTGGGCTTAACTTTATATATAATATTAATCTTTAACTTTATATATAATATTATTCTTGAACTTTATACATGATATGTTTCGTGACACACAAGTATGTATATAATAAAATCATTATGTCCAAGTTTGACAAGTACGAATTGTCGATATCGGGTTAAGCGAAATGATATATCTATTTTTGGTATTTTCATTAATGGTTGGATGTTCACAGACGGATACATTGCGGCAATCCGGAATCTGGGGTTAGCCCGTTTCAGGCTTGTCTTATATACGCTCTCTGATGAAAATCCGCGAAGGTAGCAGACACACATTTTGTTTTAGAGTAGAAATTATTACAAATTTAACATTTTTATTCGTATCGTTATATTTTAAAGTTCCCCAAAGATACGAAATAAGACAGGAGATATACAGTTAAATCGTTTGTAGAAATTAAAATTTCCGGGATTTTACTATTGAACCATTGGCAAGCATCGGAATTATCGTCGATACCCTTTTTTTTAAATGTCATAATTTTAATGTTAAATTTAACAACATATACAAATGATCAAAGATGTTCAATCTTATTTACATTATGGTCTTCTTAATTGGCTTGTCCTTTACATTTCAGAGGTTAAAACATTTAAATTTTATGAAAAATATGCAACCAATTTGCAAATCGGACATAAATATATATTGGTTTTGTTTGATTTATAAGATGTTAGTCAAATACAGGTGTAAACAATCCTTACAAACAAAGATCATTTAAATTTGTTGACGACCCAACTGCAGCATATATATTAAACCTTTGTCGTGAGTTCGGTGTGTTTATTATATTCCTTAATAATGCATTTTTTTGTGATTTCACCGCTACACTACCCCATTGAACTTGAAATAAAGGTTACCACAAGGTCTACTTCATACAGAAATCGACACTGAGGATTGGTTGAGATCGAAAATATGCGATAAAAGAGACGATTTCAATTTCCCCATTTACATGTAGCAGCATTCCAGCAGCACCTGCATATGGATTTGATACGATATTGCAGAGCTTGTGTTTTCTATCAGGATTTTCTTGGATGAGGATAATTTGCTACAAAGAAAGGAACAGAAATAAGGGTTCTCACTGTTAAAATTGAAGTTATTACTTAGAAAGTTGTATGGTTGATATTCATAAGCAATTGATTGACCGTTACAGAATATGTGTGGCTCAGTCCCACCCTTTTTTCTTTCCTAGACCATGACTTATCACGGAATATCACTTGTCACTCGGTTTTAACATGACGAGAGCAGTGTTTTAACCTGTCGATAAAGTCATGATAGGAGGCGATATTGCATGCCGACTCTTTTTTTTAAACAATAGAATGATGTTGCCATTTATATTGATTGATTGATTGATTGGTGATTAATGCCAACTTCAGTAATATTTCAGCTTTATCGCGGCGTGAACAAATTTTATTAACTTAGACACCTACGTTGCCATATATAAGAATTCATTCAAAATTGGAAACAAATTACAATACTGTTATTGGAACTGTCAAATATTATGATCACTGTTAAGTATCAATTCAGTGTTATTAGAAACAACATCATGGACACCCACGGTGCTAGTCAGACATATTGTTAAATGAATACTAAAATTAAGTTGAATTAAAAGGGGAAGAAAAAACAATTTATTGAAGACATTATTCAATTTACTTTATTTTTCTTTAAGAAGAAAAGCATGTATTAAATGTATGTAAGCCTCGGGAATACCATGGGCTTCTGAGGTCAGACGTAAACAGGAATTTGGATTCAATAAAAACGAAGGAGCAAACCTGATTGAGGTGACCGAAAATGTCACTTTCTATTAATATTATTTTATAGAAAGAGAATAAGATTCTAGTTTTCGTTGATGAATTCGAGACGACTTGAATCTTATCCGAGGGTGTATGAGATTTCCCTTTTTTGTATTCATACTGGTGTTAGATTGTTTGTTTTATCACCTTAGGGTTTCCAAACGTCCATTGTTAATTTTTAATGCTTCTTAATTTTGTTAGCTCGTATTTCAGTTTGTTGTATGATAGCTAATGATTATTAATATAATTTTATTACGGTTGCAAAACATTATTTCAAAAATAGTTCATCAATTCAATTTCATCCTATACATGTTTCAATGTAAGTTATTGAATAATCGTAACAATATTTGGGTTTAGGCTTGGACACGCCTTCCATACATGGCAAGTCCACAAAGCTTTCAGAAAGATATTGTCCTTATTGCTAGTAACAATCCACACGGAAGTTAAAGGACTATTGATAGACAGTACGAGATGGAAAACAGTTCAGTTGCACATTTTGATTCTTTATTGTCGCCACTGAAGAGTGGGTGAGTGATTGTTGTCTCATGCAAACTTAACAATTTTCAGCTCTATAATAGCGAGAACAAGTTAATTCTCAATGAAATGATGAGGTCCGCTTTGTACTAGATCAACAGACGTAGTTGGACTTGGTAGTTCATTGAAACAACAGTCCGCGGATAGATATGTCGCTCACCCGGACACATTATCCTGATTCCGAACCAACCAGTCTTTGCTCTTTCTCCTAAATGTCGCGCGCTTAGCGGAGAAGCAACACATATCAATTTTATAGTCTTTGTTTTGACCCGATTGGGGCTTGAACCCACGATCTACCGCACTCGAGGTTAGCATGCTAACCATTACACTACCGATGCGGTTCGCCACCGAAGAAACTCCAGGGTTAGGATATAATATCTCCGTTGTGTGATTCAAAACACCCAAAAGAGGAATCCATCTGTTGATGGGGACTATAACACACTCTTCGCCAACGAACAGGTCGTAATGATTGCATCATGAATGGCGACCTTCACGCTCCGACGTAAAGGGCAACTTATAATGAATAAATATTCCGGATTGTCATTGTGACAATAACTTGGATGATTCTGGTTAGAAAATGAAAGAACTGAAAATCAATTTACATATCTGAAACCAACTGCAATCACTGTCAAAATCTCCAATTTTTTACCTGTTCAGATCATGTCCTGCAACTTTCGGATTTTTTCTTATAGGAAAATAGCTAAAATTATATAAATAATTGACAAAATTATCCCTCCAATAAAACACTGCTGGATCGATATTAGTTATCCTGGTACTCTATGTAAAAAACATACATTAATCAATCAATATTCTTACATTTCAATAAAATGACAATCGGATCATTTCAATAAAAAGACAATCGGATCTGACAATTAGCTTGAAATATCAATCTGCACAAGTTAAGATAACAGAATTCCAGAAGAATGTAATTTGTCTGTAATCATAAATTGTAGAAGGTATCGTGTCTGAGATTTGTGTTATTGTTTCGACCTATATATTTTAACTAGGAATATATTTAAGACGTGAATAGCAAACACCAAACAGACCGTTTCTAAGGTATACAATAAGCTTTTTTACATTTATTTCTTGAAGAAATCATCCAAAAATCACTTCATCATTACGACAATATCCCATTCATCTGATTTGTGAGACGCTTCGATTAATTCTCACTGCACAGACGTACAATTTTGTTTACCGATTTAGACATAACGACGGGTGCTTTACTTGTCTTTCCAATCATTCGACTTAAAACGTACCTGATGAAGGTTATTACAGTAATGCGCCGTACGCACAGAATTTGATACCTATGCTTTATTAGGTAACGCGAGAAAATTAAATCATAACGGAAGAGTTGTAACGATATACTAAAAGAAGAATCAACATGCCCAATGGTTGAGTTAAAGAGCGTTCTTGTGTTTCATATATCATATATTTCAAACAACCCATTCTTACCACATAACGTCATCAGTATTATTTTGGTCTATTACGATGTAGACCATGCATAATTACTGATAATAACACATTTTGGAACCGATTGACGTCGCAAAAGTTTTTATTTCAACGCAAAAAAAAGACAAACTAACAAAAAATAACCGACATTGCAGACACTTGTCAGTGACTTGCGACAGGTCGCTGGTTTTCTTAGGGTACTCCGTTTCCCCCCATCAATAAAACTGACCGCCACGATATAACTGAAATATTGTTAAAAGTGGCGTTAAACACCATAAACCAAAACCATTGTGTATATGGTCCTTTTCCACTAATAAATTATGCATACACTAAACTGACACGAAATATGATAACGCCAAGTTAACTGCTGAAATGACGTAAATCAGTACCGTCTGATGTTACATAATACTTATTTTCTTACGCAACATGTGGAAAAATCAATTATAATTAGATCTGAGGCGTATTTTGGTTTAACCTTTCAAAACGATAATATGGTCTTACACAGAAATTATCTGATGTTATTGACACTTTGATCGATTTTCCTTCCAGTCACGAGAATACAAGAACGAGTCTTCTGGAGATGGCACAGAATGATTTGACCGAGTCACAGTGGACAATTTCTATTCTATTCTATTGATGAAATTTATAGATAACCAAAATATGGTGCAGATATTTCTATTCTGGTAGAGACTTTTAGCTTAGTTTCTTGTCACACTTAGCGATTTCCTATATAAATCACGACATGTCTTTATTGAAATTGCGGAAACACCACAAGCGATTAATTCTTAAGATGTGATTTTGATATGTATAAGTGCATGTGTCAATGAATGACTGCAATTGTTAAACAGGAATATTTACTGTGAAATATCCTGCTTGCATTTTGTCGTTGACAAGTGTTAGTAATAAGAAGCCAGGTTACATCCATGTACAAACTATGGAATGAAATAATAACAGCGAGACCTATACCGATTACATGTAAATCAAGCCTTTGGTGTTAATTGATAAACATAATTCAAGTTACAATCCTACTTCATTTTTTTTAAATTGCATTGTCTGGTGAATTAACGCCAACGACGACCATACGACATCACAGTAATGATCCGATTCACCATATATATACGCTTATATCAAAGAGATCTGGTATTTTCAGATATATGATGTGCATATTTCACAGCAGTTGCCACAGTTATGGCCCCAAGGTTTCGTATTCGAAGATGGCAATTTTTATTCAGCGTCGACCATACGACATCACACCAATGATCCTATTCACCGCTTTATATACACGCTTATGTCGACGAAATCCAACATTTTCATATGTAGGATATGCATGTTTCACAGCAGTTGCAACAATTATGACACAAAGCGGTTTTACTCGAAGATGTCAATTTCTATGTAGTTATCATCATCTTTGTTACGTACAATGTTATAACAATGAATGTCTGGTGGTTATGCGCTAAAACATGTTTCTTAGATACGTATTTGTTATACAGATGCTTAGTGCTTCAGATATTCTTCATTTGCCATATCCTGTGGTGACAAGCGCATAAATAAACGCATACAATACACAACTCAATTTACATTTGAAAATTACGTAGAATATCTAACAGCACCATTTTCTCAACATGAAAACAATGACAATTATATTGCACTCAACATATTTCAATTTCTCAATTTGAGTTGATATGTATAAAAGAAACTAGCTACAGAACCATAGCCCTTTAGGTACTTGTTTTGTTGTTGTTGTTGTTGTTTTTTTTTCCATATATTTGCGGACCATAGAGCTACGGATTTCTCTATAGTAGAAACTTTCGACTCTGCGCAGTGAAAATGTTGCTTTTTGCAAATTTTTGTCATGAAATCGGGTGCGAGAACGATCAAACATATATATTTCGTTTCGTTAGATATTTATCTACATTCTTCCATACTTACCTATTGATATTCATTTCCAACTCATTATCATAACAGATGTCTCATTTGTGACAAATCCCACCTACTTCGTCGGCCATCTTGCTTCTCCTGTAGTCTCGTTCTGAGGTCACGTGATTTTCAAAATATAACACTAAACCGCAAATATACCTGTTCGGGTTGATTACGTTTTAACGAAGATGTTTTCGGTAGTTTTAGAAGGAAATGAGAGTTTGGATCTTCTTGGCATATATTTTTCAATAAATAAATGTTTTTGTTTTGTTCATTTCTTTTTCTGAAGGTGACTTTCATTGAAAATTTTTGAATTTGATTATTGACATCTTCCACCCCCTATTTTGGGCCAAGTTAATATACATATCCAAAATGGATGTGGAAACAATATACAAAGATAAGTTGAAGGGAAAGTATAACTTTATGTTTGATCTTAAAGAAAAACAAAAGTATTTGATAACCAATGTAATGGAAAGAAAAAAACTCAATTGGTATTTTTCCAACTGGATATGGGAAAAGTGTATGTTTCCAAATGGTGCTTTTGATTCACGATGAAATTTACGGTGGAAAGCATATTGGTTTGGTAATTTCACCACTGAAGAGCCTTATGATTGACCAGTGTCAACAAACCCAAAAACTAGACATTTCTTGTCTGTATTACTAAAAAAGATGAGATGGAGAATCATGAAATTGAAGGTATCTCCAATTATCTTAAATCAGATTCATTGCCACTGTTGAAACTTGATTTTTTTAAAACTATGGGCTGCTATCACTTTTTTAAAGACTTTGGAATATGATTTTGCAAACTTTGGATTATGTATGTTTAATTCAGATCAATATAAATTGTTTTTGCTTTTGTTCGGGAGTTTGAAAGGCGGTGCAGAATTTCAAGTTAGGGGCCACACTCCTTGAAATTGGTCTAATGACCCTTTTTTTAGATTGTTTTTTTTTTGGCCTTTTTTGCTTTTTTATGCCTTTAAACCTTTTTTCCTGATATTAGGACAGGGCATACTCCAGGTGCGCCCCCTGGATCTGCCACTGATCATTAACACTAAATAAAACATATTTTTCTAATTATAAGTTACATACGTTAAGTTGACTTCATGTGTAATTTTGTCCAGTTGGTGATAATTGTTTGATTCTGAATAGGGGAATTGCAAATTTTCTCCAGATTATTTACTTCTAATTACCTCAGGACATTTAAAAGTTCTTTTTCAAGCAAGTATTTATATTTACAGGAATTAAGAATGGACATTATTCTCTTCTTTATATGTCTGCTGAGGTTATGTTACAGTTCCATTCATGGCATCACATCATATTAGAAATTAAGGGTAATAACAAAAGTACCGAACTCCGAACAATCTTCCAAAGAGAAATTCAAAACTCATAAGTATATAAACAGATAAAATCAGTCAACAACCGGAAAACTGTGAAAACCGTAATGACCCTGACTTGGTACAGGCATTTCCAAAGAAATGGTGTGTTGAATCAGATTTTAAGGCGCCAAACCTCTCGCTTTCATTACGGTTCAAAGGTTCCGGCTGTCGCTATAACAGTATTTCTAACAATACTGGAACAACATAGGTAAAATAGTAGTCAACGCAGTACTAAATTCAGTGAGGAGGGTGGCACATATATCGTGAACCATCTCCATCAACAACCACGAATCACCTGAAGTATTTTAACTACGAAAGTAAATGTCAAAAATACTCTTTGCGTCACACATTGACAAAACATATTTTTGACAATTTTGTTGACTTCCTTATCTTTATATATTTTCACTATGAAAATCCATCGTTCACCATCGTCTCTGCAGACAAGATCTTGGTATCGGAATATAAAGTTTTTAAGAGATCGAATAAGGCGAATTCGTTTTATAGCCCTGGTCCAATAGCCTGTTTCTCAGATGAAGATGACGTTTCAGGAAATCAGAATAATTGCTACTAGCCCTTGCATAACGAATCAATTGCGAGATGTAAACACCATATGCAGGAGAAGCTGGTATATTGCTGCACATATTTGGAAAATTTATGATTTTAAAATTGAAGTAGTCCCGTTTATCATAAATGTTGGTACTGAGTTGACCACTGTCGTGAAATTCGAGGTATAAATCCAAAAATGATGCGGACGAAGCTGTATCTGTGGTCTCTTTAATTTCTAGCTCTGGAGAATATATCAATGGAAGAAATTCTCTGCAAATCTAGAATTATTAATATATAAAACGTCATCAATATACCTGTATGTGAAATTAAAGGCTCTAACTTCATGAATCTTCTTATCTTTTACAAGCTTTTGAAGAAACTCCCACTCATATGAGTATAAAAATAAATCGGCTAGAAAAGGGGCACAATTGGTACCCATTGGTATATTGACGACCTGCTGAAACAGTGTTCCTCTAAATGAGACAAATATGTTATCGATGAGGAACTCCAGCATACTGATCACTTGTTCCTCGGAGTAGCATGTTTTACCTTTTTGAATTTTTTTTT
>MJUT01041170.1:1139431-1166704 GCA_002080005.1 Gigantidas platifrons
ATTACTTTTACGTACCTGATGAAGGTTATCACAGAAACCCGTCGTGAGCACTAAATAAAATATCTGCGTTCTTTTTATTTTTATGATTTTATTTACCTAGTATTTTGTAATTAAATGCTATGATTTCAATATATTTAATGCAAACTTCAGTTTTATTTTAAAAGTTAGTTCCAAGAAAAAGAAATTTAGTACACGAAAATGTTTCCCGTGGGTTAAAACAGGTGGTATGTCAATACGAGACTCTTAACGTTTTAAATCATGTCCGTTCCTGCTCACCATTATACCGTTATGAGAACAAATGTTAAACAGTAATACAGTAATAAATCCAAATTTAAATTTGCAAATCGTCCTCCCACATTCTTGAACGCCCTTTTGAGGGTTTTCCAATGTACTTTGAAATTGAAGAAGTATCGGTCAATGAGGTTGATTTTGTGAAGTCCCGTGAAATTCTACAAATGTTGGTCATTCATATAACTTTGTAGCTTTCATTAAATGTGTTATCTCTTCTTCGATTTATGGCTTCTGATTACCTCTTTGGTATCTTAAAATAGTTCGTCTCTCTGCAAGCCTGAAGGGGTTGGTTATTACTTTAGGATGGTGTGGACACACTCCACTACATCCTACCGTTACAATATGTATAGTGCTTGGTAGATCATTGTTTGTCCTTTCTATTTACGCCATTATAGTGTCTAACCTTATTCGAATTACGACTTAGGGGGCCTGGGTGGCTCAACGAGTTAGGTCGTTGGATCTAACAGCTCATACAAGCCTATCAGCGATATGGCGTGGGTTCGCGCCCAGCTTTGGAAATTACAAAAAAAAGGTGCACTCGACTCGCAGCCGCAAATGATAAAGCTTACCAGTTGCTTGCCAGGCTCGGTGGTTCTCTCCAGGTACTCCGGCTTCCTCCACCACTAAAACTGGTTGCCATGATATAGCTGAAATATTGCTGAAAATGGCGTTAAACACCAAAATTCAAATTCAAATTTGAATTACGACTTCTGATTACCGTTGATTAATCCCGTATACTTAATAAAAATCATCATGGGATAATCAATTTAGTTTATGCGATAGCTCACATCATTTGTATTTCCCGTCAGGGTTTCCTATGTAGTGTGTGGCTGCTAACCAGAGGATACATAAGTCTCCTAGTGGTAAAGTGAAAGTAATAATTTCGAACGTTTTGCAGTCTTCATCACAACCTGATTGACTGCTATGAATCAACTGTGTCACAAATGAATAACATGCGCAAACACGACGGATGTTACTAGTGGCACACGAACCGCCTACCCTTCCTGAACACCAGCGTTTTGCCAGAGTTGCTCGATCTTTATTTTTCTGTGTAGCGTTTTGTGGACCATTGCTTGCTTTTGTCCTTTTTTAGTTTAGCCATTGTATTGTCTGTCCTTCAATTAACGGCTTCGGATTACCCCTTTGAATAATGTTTATTTACATTAATTTTTCCCTCTACATAAAAAGTAAACCGTGTCTCCTGTTGGAAGTAAGTTTGTATTTAAGAGGGGTTATCGTGGTCACGATCCTATGGTCCATGTGCGTGCGTGTTTTTTCTCGATGATTTTATGTGAGCGGTTTTTTTTGGGTTGTTGATAAGAGTAGAATTGTTGTCTATCACTGTTTAGCTATGCTACGCTTGTGTTCAGAAGTCAGCGACTATAACCAATCAGTCTACCAGAACCCTAATAAAATTAACATACTATTGAACTTTGTTGTAAAATATCTAATTACATTTAATTCACTACTATGCTCTACATAATGACCTCTAAAAATTTCACTCAATAAGAACACAATTTATTAATAGTAAATGATGACGATACAGACGAATGCAAGAGCTATTTTTAGAGACATCCATATTTTCATTGTTTCTAACTGATATACATGCTAGTACAACAATCGGATTGAGTAACAAGTATAGTTGCTTATATAAATCAGTTAACATTACGATGATCTGACAAAATACTATATTACAGTCCAATAATAAAAACGTAGATTTAGTACCCACGACTTGTTTCTGTAATAACCTTAAATTATACTATACAGAATTAGTTAACAATAAAGACAAGAATATAAGCCGTCGATATCAACAGAAGACAGAAATTATTGTAACCCGAAAGTCGTCATGTATTAGGCAGTGAATAAAGAAATTCCGAACGTGCAGGGCTATCTATCCAATCACAATCCTCGTGCATATGAAAAGGTCTCCCACGTGGTATTGTCATTATCATTCCTATCTCTGTACTACCACCTGAAATAACAAAAACTGTCCATAGCTTACTCAATTTTAATGTGTCAAATTCCGAACTTTCGCGGGAGAACAGACGGATGCCACTAGTTGGGCAGTAACTGTTTACCCTTCCGGCGCACCTGAGTTCGCTCCCGGTTGTTAGTGGGGTTCGTGTTACTCGATCTTTAGTTTTCTGTGTAGTGTTTTGTAGATTGTTGTTTGTCCTTTTATCTTTTTTCTTTTGTCCATTGTGTTGTCTGTCCTTCTTTGATTTACGGTTTCTGATTACCCCTTTGGTATCTTCAGACTCTTCTTACCAAAGGTATTCAATACTAGTGTGCAGTTTTATCGAAGTTTGAGAGGGATAATAATATGAAAAACACAAAATACTGCACTGTCGACATGTGACGTTGGAAATTCAGTCCTTGCTTGAAATAGGCACACAACTGTTGCGGTTTAACCATTTACCGGTAATGGAAATCCCCACTAATTGATAGTGATCTAACTTACTATTCATTCTGGCTAGTTCATAATTATAGAACGGATCTTTACGTAGTGATCTAATTCGAAGGCACAAGATACCATCTTTTCCTGGTATAATGGAGCTTGATCTGAAACGAAATCCAGATTCCAACTCAAAAATGACATCTAAACTTTTTATAGGTCAATTTTTATATCATCTTTGAATATGTTTGACTGACTGATCTTAAATCTACAATAGCTGTCAATTGTGATTGGTAATGGTTTACAACGAACATATTGTACGAGCTCTAAGCATTCATTAAACGAACCGGTTTTTGCACTATCCATGATTATGTCGTCACCATTTCTGTGATAATTTGTGGTGTCTTGAGTTGAAGCGAATCAGTCCAATCCACACCAGTGGTGTAAAGATTAACGTGTTCACCTCGATTGTGGCTGATTGTGGGTTCGGGCCCAGGTCGGGTCAAGCCAGAGATTATACAACTGATATTTGTTGTTTCTCCGCATAAAAATGCTTCATTAAGAAGCAATATCACAGAATGATTAGCTTGGAATCGGGTTTCAGTGAACTTGAACTATAAAAATCAAACTAAGCGTGTTGGTCTTGTACAGAGAAGACACATTGCCATCATCTCATAGAAATGTAAATATTTCTCCCGCTATCAGATAGCTGATGTGGCGTTAAAGAACAATCACTCGCTCACGGAACTGTGTAAGTTTTTTGTCTGGATTTTAATAGTTTAATTTTGCTTCAGCCCTGGAAATTAACACCACATGTATATAACGAGGGTTGTGATTTAGTTTAAACATATTTTATTTGCTCAAATATGCAAAAAGGATAAGACAAGTTAAACAAACTTATGAAGTCTTCTCCTAGATACAATAAGTTACAACATTATTTGATAGAGCATGCATGCATATGAATATTTCTTACATTAATATGTGTAAATTGAAGAAGGTTGTGATCTGATTGACTGGTTTAGACATGCTACAGACTAGTATCTATGCTTATATATTGTCATCACCTCCTGTGGTTATTTTCGTGTTGGGAAGATTTCGGACTATCAGATGAGTGGTTCGTGTTGTAGCGGCTAGTTATATTATCGACCAATACTATTTAATGTTTGACAGAGTAATGGTTTATATAGACAATAACAGTGCATTGACAAGACATAAAATCGATATACGGATGAGGCTTAGAATCGGGGAAAATGCGAGGGTTTCCCGAGCATTTTCCCAGATTTGTGCCGAATATGTATATCGATTTTATGTCATGTCAATACACTGTTATTGTCTTTATACTGCAATTATTAGTGACATTAATATATATTACTACCAATATTCAAATTATTTAAAAAGTTAGTTATCCCCAAGAGGCCCCAACTGATTTCTAAAGGTTATAAACGGTCAGTGACCGTTTATCACTTGTAAATATACTGTCAACGCATTTCGACTGCTCAAATAGAATGATTGCAGTATAAATTGTATTGGTTGGTTATTTCATCGACAATTAATTTTATACTGTACATATGCATTGCATCATATATTTTGTTGGTTAGTTTGTTTGATGGTGTTTAACGCCACTTTCAACAATATTTCAGNACAGATTTTGAGGAAAAAAACTTTACAAATAAAATTATATCTCGCCGCTTATTTCTTTCGAAGGCATGTGTCCGAAGAGCTAGGACTAGGAATTATTCAGGGATGGTAAAAATGCAATGACTGACATATAAAATTTATCAGTTAAGTACCTGAAAAAAGAGTAGAAGTAAGATACCAAGGGGGCAAATAAAAAATATGAAGGGGTGTGCGAAACTAAAATCTTGGTCATCATAGACCGACAGTAATTTTACACACATCTCACTGTATTATATATGTAAAATTCTTTGGATTTTGACTAGACCTCCACGATTTTTCCTAGACATTGTCTATAGGTCTTCTTCTAATTTCGAACACTAATTTATTAAAATTGAAGGAGAGACAACACCATGGCCAAAATAAAAAGATACAACAATACAGACAATGGTCTTCATAACACCACATAAAACTAAAGATTGAGTAACACGAACCCAACTAAAAAGAAAGGATGAGCTCAGGTGTTCTGGAAGGGTAAGCAGCTCCTGCTCCTCGCACAGTGTCCGCCCTGTCACTCATGTTACAAGCTCTGTAATAGTCATATCCAGCGCTAGTCGTGAACGAGAAAATAGATCATGAAATTTACTCTATTGATAGGTTTTATCGATCTTTATCAGACCAAATTATTATATAGATGATGTCTAGCTTACACTAGATGCACGTATTTGATTTTTGTATTAAATGGTACCAATATTAAAGAACTTACTTTTTTGTCTCAAATGTTTTTTTTCCAAAAAGGTGCATATTTCGTATTTCATCCGATGAAGGTAATATTGGAGACGTCACTTCTTAAACATGTACAATTTCTTTTCATTAGAAATGTTACACATGAATACAGTAACTTGCATTCAAATGTATGTAGTTTGTTATATGGATAGTTTCAAATAAACAATGAAAAACAAAATTTTTAAAATTGGCTAGGATAAGGAAAAAGAGAATTCAAAAGGTTAAGGAAGTTAATATATGTCTATTTATTTAAGAAAATTGCATTCAAAAACACAATATCAGGGGAAGCTATTAAGCAGCTTATCTGATTTGACACCATAGTTCGTGTCGACCGTATTTAGGTAAATGCACTGCCATTTTTTTCAGTGTACAAATGAACATTAACCACAACCAACAATGAAAATCTACAAGGTGTTCGAATAACAAAATTAGGGAGGGAAAAATAGAAGAGGGCGGGAAGTGCGATCTAGGGGGAAGGAAGTGGGAATTGTCTACCCCCTGCGTTATAGAACTAATAGACAAGAAGAAATGACTGTCAGAAGTGTGAACAGATGTGTAGTGGGATGAATAAAGAAATGACTGTCAGGAGTGTGAACAGATGTGTAGTGGGGTGTATAAAGAAATGACTATAAGGAGTGGTAGCTGATGTGTAGTGGGCTGAGTAAGGAAATGTTCTGTTCATTTCTGTTACTGTTCTTTGGCTGCTACTTTTGAACAAGGCAAACATTTTGCTGGAATTTATTTGCAGTGCTCAGATAGTGATTTCTGTCCACCAAATGATTCTGAATTACATTTCTGGTTCAATATTTAGTGAATATCTTCAAAAGAAATTTTATTCAAAGGTACTAAAAGCACATTGATAATATAATTTTTAAGATTTGGGAAGAAATTAATTTGTCTGTAGTATTTCTTTTGTAAATTTGAGGCCACACAACTTGAAGAAGAGTAACAAATGATCAAATTTTACTTGAAATGACTTAGTGTTTTAAGATTGAAAAGGATTTTAGGTGTGCGGGTAAATTATATTTTATCCACAGAAAAATACTCTCGAAATACACCAATTGGGGTATACCATTATACGCTAATTGGTGTATTATACCCCAATTGAGGTATTATACGCCAATTAGTGGTTACACCCAACCTGATAAAGGTTTCCTAAACGTTATCGTTCCTTGTTTCAGCTACAAGACTCTTTGGTACTATCTATTACTGTTATTAAAAAGATGGAACTGATAGTAGCATATTCCAGTTGAGCAGTACTGTTTGTATAATAGGCAGGTAAAGTTCAATCATTACGATTTTAATCCAAATTCATTCAACTTACAATTATAGTGTTTAGAAAAATCGTGTCTGTTGAAAATACTGTTACTGAAATCATTTAGTGAGCTGTGCTTACATAACCTCTTGTCTAAATCTTATCTGAAACAACAGGGTCAATCAAAACCAAACATGGTAGGAATTTGTTTAATACTTCTTTACCAAAATTATGTTTGACCACCCACAATCGTAGTGTCAGTGTGGCCACCACGACTTCTGATTGGCTGACATTTACGACTTCTCATCAAAAACTACTACACCAGTCATACCAGTTTGATCCAATCTGTGGTTTGTGTCTTTTTGTGGTTTTTAGCCGAGGTGCAACGAAGTTGCGCTCGGCTGTCCACAATTTGGTTTCTGGACAATAACTTTAGTTTGTCCAAGACGATTTCTACCAAATTTTGATATGTTGTTAAACTCTGAGACTGAGAAGCCTATTGATTTTGGTGCCAATCCATTGCACAGTTTTGCGCAAAAACTTGATTTTTATGCCCCGCCCATGAATGTGGAAGGGGCATATAGTGTTACCCTTGTCAGTCCGTCAATAGGTCCGTACGTCCGTCTGGTTAAGATTTGCGTCTAGGTCCATTTCTTAGAAACTATAAGTGATACAACAATGAAAGTTGGTCAGTAGGTAGATCTTGAAAAGTAATCCAGAGTCCACTAGGCAGTTTGCCACTTTGACCTACATTTTACACTTGAGTGACTCTGATAAGTTTTGCGTTTAGGTCCATTTCTCAGAAACTATAAGTGATACAGAAATAAAACTTGGTCGGTAGGTAGATCTTGGATAGTACTCAAGAGTCCACTAGGCAATTTGCCACTTTGACCTACATTTTACGCTTGAGTGACTCTGGTTAAGTTTTGCGTTGAGGTACATTTCTGAGAAACTATACTATATTGAAATGTTTGATAATCCACTTAGCTTATGCCTCCAGAACAGCCGGGTTAGGCTGTGTACGGGAAAACCCGGCCCAAATTTAAAAAAAAGAGGGGTTCCAAAAGGGTTTTTTAATGCAATTTTGGGGTAAAAAGGAGTGAAAATTTAAAGCATTATAGATATTGAATCTTACATTTCAAGGAAACTTTGCACAAAGTTAGTATGCCATATGAGCATGTGCATGAAGAAAGGTAATTTTTAATCAAGTTTTTGCAGAATAACGTGGACTTTGCCATTTTTAAGTGGGATATTGGAATTAAACATCATAGGTGCATCTACATTTTGTTCTCCTATATGGTTTTATGGATTTCAGTAAAACTTTGCTCAAATGCAGTACATGTATACCATATGAGGAGGATATGCTTGAAGAAAAATAATTTTGGTTTATTGAGTTTTTGGTAAATAACATCCACTGAATAAATAGTGCATTGAAATGGTTACATGGAACTGGGGGAGTGGAGGGTATCATGAATGAGCTGTGCTCACAGTATCTCTAGTTTTTTTGGTCTGAAACCAACATTTAGCATGGCTACTAGGTCAAATTATGTGTTCTCTTGGGTGAAATTACAAATTTTTTTGACAAACTACAAGACCTATTGTTTTGAAACATTGTATGGAGTAATCCTTAAATGGCTGTCTACCCAGTTTGTGTTTTGTGCCAGTTGGAATTCCGACATTAACATGTTCAGAAACTGATGAACTGCTTGAACTTAAGATTACTTGAATGATCTTCAGATGGATCTCCACAAATTTTGTATTTTTTGTATCGATCAGTAATAAGAAAGAGTGCTGTTTGTGGAACTTGGTTAATATTGGGTCTGTTAGAAATATTTTTAAACAAAACTATTCAGAAACCGCTGAACTGATGAAACTCATTTTGCTTAAATGATCTTTAAATGGACCTCCACCAATTTTGTGTTCTTCATGGCTATCAACATGAAACATGAAATATCATAGGTATCTAAGGGAAATATTGGTAAATTTTTCTTACCAAAAGCTTCACAATTGATTGAAATTAATAATCTTTGATTTCCCTCCTTCAGTTATGAGGTTTCATACCACTTTTTACTTCAAGGTGGCCATCACTGTGGAACATAGCTTAATATTTTTGAATGTACTTTAATATATTGTATGAACTAAATGTGTTTTGGTGCCAATCAGAAACAAGATGGCTGTCGTGACAGAACATAGTTTAATATTTGATGTTCATGGGAACATTCTTTGAAGCAAAATACATATCGGTAAGGCAGAAGCATTCCTGTCAGATGTTTTTTTCAGGGTGGTGCTATCCCAAAAATTTTAATCTTAAGATGGCTGCACCACATAACTTTTTATGTTTTTGCCAAATTTTGTAGTCACAGTGGAGTCAAGAGTCGGATGGAGATGATGAAGACGAGGGAGATGTCTCAGAAGATATATTATTCTTTGACTGGATAAATGGACATATGAAAAAATTTGAAATATAGTATATAATTGTCTACCTAGTTCATCACATCTACATTTACAGGTCATCACTTCCTTAACTTCTTTTGTGCAAGTTAGCTCTGGCAACCACTAAAAGAGCTTAACTTTACTTGCAACTTATGAATTAACTTTTGCCAGTTATTTGTGTATGGTTGCGGGTTCTGTATATCAGCAACCACTCGACATATCATAATGAAACTTTTGCTATTTTACTTACATGTATTAGAAAATTAAAATTATCTCCCATAATTTAAGAATTCTATGATATCAAATGTGGCTGCCATTACTTGGATTGAATGATTGATTGATTGATTGTTGTTTAATATCCTGAGCGAGTAATATTACACCTTTATTCAGGACGAGATCAAGTTAACAAACGATGAATCATACAAGGGCAATGGGATAGGCCAAAGGATGGAAAATGTTGACTGCCACTGGAAGAGGAGGGTACAATGGATTGGACCTGGTAATTTTCTCTTGTAACTGGCCACCTACGGACCACTCAATGAAGAGCTTGGTCACTAGAGTTCTTTATCATGCAGAGAGTGTGGCAAGACACCATATAATGTCCCATCCGACGGACGGGTTGTGTATCTTTAAACCCGCACAACCACATACACCCCCTTTAGAAGGGATTGTAACCCGTAAGTTGGGTCTTATTTCTATGCAGTATTTCACACTATAACTATGCAATACACCCATGGGGTTCCCTCGCGGGCCCATTACTTGGAACAAACATGGCTGCCAATATTGCTTTAACTTTCTTGGGTAACCTGTATCTCAGCAACTGCTTGACAAATCTTAATTAAACTTTTGGCTTATTTCACTTATCATGAAAAATTAAGATTCACAAATTTTCAGAATTCTATGATACCATATAAGCCACCAGCACTTGGACTGGACATGGCTGCCAACATTGTGTTAACTTTATAGGGTAACCTGTATCTTGACAACCATGTGACATATTTTAATTAGGATATTTATACTTATAATTAAATACTGAAATTCCTACACTTTGTAATTTCTACAGTATAAAATATTTACGTTTCATAAGATACGAAGATTCCCAACTTTTCAAAGTGCTACCATGCAGCCTTTTCATTTGAAGCCGACAGCCGGCTAAATTACCTTTTACTTCTTTACCTTAGCAGTCTACTTTCTTGAAATTTCTTCAAGATTTCATTAATAAACAGTTAAGTCCAACAGACCATTAGCCTTATACATTGTCCTCTATGCCTTCTACTTGAAAAAGTAGTGAAAAGGCTGACCATGTCAGAATGATCACCAGGACATAGACAACATGGCTGCAACTATATGATTTAATTTGTGTGCTAATACTTCCAAACAGAAAAACCTGGTTTGCTGTCTTTCAGACAGCTCGATTCATTTGTTTGTCATAAGTTGAAAGTGTACTGCATAAATTCCATAAACAACTATTCAAATACTCAATGAGGCCACATCAAGTTAGATTGTAGATTCCCATCTCCAAAGGGCCTGTCCCAATTTTTTTAATTCTGATTTTTTCCAGAAAAACATTTGTACATGTCTGTTTCCACATTTCGTAAATGTACAAATCCGTATTCACATTTATTTTAACACAAAGTTTTATTTCTTGTTTTCTGAATTCATCATTGGAAATTTGTTTTTAATAAATAAAGTTTGCGAAAGTATCATAAAAACAGTGCTGTCGAGGCATGATGTCATTTAGGGCTGTTCCAGAAAGAAATGTATGGGGGGTAGGAAGACAGTTTTTGTATACACCCACCATGCATAAAATTTTATTTGGATTGTTCCATATACTTCTTAAAGCTGTTTCTAAAACAATACAACCTCTCATCAAAGTTTTATTGAAGTGCCTTCTGACCCCCCTATACAATAATGTTTGGAAAAGTCCTTATTTGTTTTAACTTTTAGGTAGTGATACTTTTTGCCAAAATGGCTGCCCATTTGTAAATATAGAACTTACGTTGAACTTATGCATGTGACAAAAAATAGAAATTTTGTCAGATGGCAGAAGCTGCTTGATTTTGGACTGGTTTTGCAAAAACAAAATTTAAATGTAGAAGAAGCATGATTATGAGCTTTTTAATATATGTTACAGGTTTTTTTTCCAACTTTGAACATTTGCTGATTTTGGCCTATTACACAAATAAGGCATAAGTAAGCAAAAGATATTTTTAAAAATATGTTATTGTCAGAAACCATTGGTTTAATTTTGAACCAAACTTGGCCTGAATGGTCCTTAGGTAGTCTCCTTCCATCCAAAATGGTAGCCGTTCCTAAAAATATGAATGTTGTCAATTGGCTACAACCGCCATATTTTAGGCCTAATTTGGCTCAAATTTGAACTGTATATGATTATGAGTTCTTTAACATTTGTTAATGGATTTTTGTTCAATTTTAATGTTGGTCGATTATGCAAATAAGATATGAATTACATTTAAAAATCTTGTCAGAAACCACTTGGCCTATTTTAACCAAACTTGGCATGAATGTTCCTTAGATGATCACATTTCAAAATTAGGTTTGACAGCCCCACTTTCCATTAACATCCCTGCTGTTGCTAAAAATATAATTTTGCCAGAATGGAAAAAATGGACAAAACTATTTCTAGCCAGATTGGATTCAATTTTGAACAGATATGCATAATTATATAAGAGCTATTCAGCATGCAGACATTCTTAAATCGGCTTATTTAAGTCAGGTGAGCAATACAGGCTCGCCTGAACCTCTAGTTTTCATTCAAAGGACATCACATTTGTAGAATATTCAAATCCAGTATTTATTTTCCAGCTGAATTGCTGCCAAAGAAAAAAAAAGCTGAGCAAAGACCAGAACAGTAAGTTTTGTAAGCTATTATTAAGGCCTTGCCTCTGAACATCAGAGCACTCTATATAGTAATTGGTTTTCCATCCATCAGTCTTGAATGTTATCCAGCCTGAGCAAAGGCTGGTCGGTTCAGAACCAAAATAATGTGTCCGAATGAGATATGTCCTGAGGACTGTTACTTCAGTGAGCTAGCACTATAAAAATCAAACTCGGCATGTTTGTTTAGTATAAAGCAGGATTAGTGTAATTACTGAAGAATTTAGTTATTACGTGTCATAACTGGCAAGTTTAGGGATTACCAGTAATTCCTGAAATGACCAGTAATGACATGAAATTACAGGAAATTTTACACATATTTACTGACTTCAAAAATTCAAATATTTCATGATAATTTTATGTCATTTTATGAAATTTTATACAATTAGACCATGAAGTAACTTGTCCAAAAACTAAATCTGTATGGCAAATGAGAGTTTTGAAGATGTTTTCAGTCATTGAAAAATTATATGATTCATCACAATACCAAAGTGTCTTGGAAAGAAATCAGTCTAAAAAAAATGGTCAAGAACCATTTCATTTTATGGGCAGTCTGTAAAAATCCCATTTCGATTATTTTCTAGTACAATTGCAAGTCGGAATGTTCCTAGGCAAAATGTGAGGCATATATTAAGCTTTTGAGTGACTTTAAAATTCATTGTATGCAGGGATTATATTCATATACATTGTACATTATATTGTCTTGACATTGCATTTTTATACGACCGAAAACAAATTTTGAGGTCGTATAATGTCATGGCGCAGTCGTCGTCGTCTGTAGACACTTCGTTTTCGTGCGATAACTCAAGTTCTGGTTGACCAATCCTTATGAAATTTTAACACAATTTTCCTTGGCACAAAAGGAAGGCTAGTATTGCTTTTGGGTATTAAATGTGGCACCACCCGTTTCCTAAAAACGGGCTAAAAGGGGCAAACATGGGTGTTTTCGCATATTTTGATGTAGAACACTTATTATGTGTCATATTTTAATGGGGTTTCTTTCATTGTGTTCCTAAGAAAATTCCCTATCTGAAACATATCAACGAATTTAAAGTAGCATTTACTGTTTTCGAGATAAATGGGACCCAAAAGGGATGAACCTCAAAAATATTTTTTTTAATTTTTGGTTCGATTTTGATGCTGCTTTTTTCTATGGCTTCCTTATGAAAATTTAAGTTATTGCAGCACTCTGCGATCAGATTTTTGATAACTTTTACGGTTTCCGAGTTATAAGGGGCCAAAATCGCAATTTTACAAAGTACATAACATTTAATTTTTCTTCCGATTTTCATGGGATTTCTTTCTTTGTTTTCCTCTTGACATAAGCTTTCGGTAGAGTGTCGACGGATTTTGCGTAGCTTTTACCGTTTCCGAGCTATAAGGGGCCAAAATCACACTTTTACTAAGTTCCTAAATTTTTTATTTTTCATTCATTTTGATGGGATTGTTTTCTTTGTATTCCTCTTGACATGTGCTTTCAGTAACGTTCGACGGATTTTGCGTAGCTTTTACCGTTTCCGAACTATAAGAGGTAAAAATAGCACTTTTACTAAGTTCCTAAAATTTTTATTTTTCATCCGATTTTGATGGGATTTTTTGTATTCCTCTTGACATGAGTTGTTAGGAGACTGTCAACGGATTTTACGTAGTTCTTACCGTTTCCAAGCTAGAAGGCGCCAAAATCACACTTTTAGGAAGCATCTAAAAATTTTATTTTTCATCCAATTTTGATGGGATTTTTTTCTTTGTATTCCTCCTGACATGAGCTGTCGGTAGAGTGTCGACGGATTTTGCATAGCTCTTACCGTTTCCGAGCTATAAGGGGCCAAAATCACGGTTTATTTTCTCGGATTTCTCTTGACAAGAACTTTCAGTTGTATGGAACGGATTTTACATAACTCTTATGGTTTCTGAGCTATAAAGGGTCAAATAGGGCCAAAATCACACTTTTACCAAGTAACTAGAATTTTTATTTGCATCCAAATCTCACATTTTCTGTGTACATAGAAAAGAAGAAAGTACTGTGTCCAGCCACTTACTGTGTTCAGGCTCTTACTGTGTCCAGCCTCTTCCTGTGTCCGACTTAATATTGTGTCCACACTCACTTTTTTCCATTTTTCCCTATTTTGACCATAAACTGGACTTAAATTTTTTGCGCTAGTCTTCAGGTTAATTTTTTTTTTTTAAACAGGTTAAAGTTTGTTCAGTGTTTAATAACTTCATCAAATGTGCATATAATTTAATAAAACTTGGACATACGCTTCTTTATGCTCAAAGGAAGACATCCAGGCCTAAGCAGAACTTTGAAAAAAAACAATTAACAATTTTTCCAATTTTGACCATAAATTGAAATTGTTTTTTTTGTGATAACCCTCAGGGTAAAGTTTGTGAACCTTTAATAACAGCAAACATGCATAGAATGTCATACAACTTGGACAGAAGTTTCTTTATGGTAAAAAGAATATGTCCTAAGCAAAACTTAATTAAATAATTTTCCATTTTTCCGTATTCTTACCATGAACTTTACTTTGTTTTTTTCCCCTTAATCTTTGTTAAAGCTGAGTTTGTCATTTTTTTGTGGCTCTATTATATACATAGTGATTTAGAATACACAGGCAAGGCATAGGGTTCTGCGGAACCCCTTACAAACTTTTAATAGTAAAATAGAGATATAGCATTTTCAATGACTCAAAATCCCTTTATGCACTTGAAAACTTAAGCAAAGGAACAGCGCTTTTATTGCTGTTCTTCATCAAGTGTTTTTCCAGCTCCACCCTGTAAAGATTAAGTGGTTTATCTATTAAACATTTACAATCGTGCACAATTTGCTATTGCTTAATTAATAAATGGGTAAATTGTTCTCCCATGTAATGTAAAGTTAAGCATAATGTTTTGAAAGTTAAATAAGTAAAATGAAAGATTGGAAAAGTTTTGTCAACAATTAAGTAAAATGAGAAAGATTGGAAAAAGTCACAGAAATGTTATTGGATGGTTTATAAACAGTTTGATCCACTTTTCATTCATTTCAAGAACACAACAAAAATTATAACAATAATAATAATACTCAAATATTTTAATTGTCCAAAAATTAACATGATAAATTCAAGCTTACAATTATTATTGAAAAAGATTCAGTTTCCTGATTATAATACTACATGTAAATGGAAAAGGTAGAACACATACATGTAATTACTAAACTGAAATGGATAGGAACAATGAGAAATAGTAATATATAAATGCCTTTTACCTCTCAGAAAATATATGTGGTCTGAAATTTTAGGAATTATATGTAATAACTGGTTAAAATGAGTCATTACGTGAAATTCCTAAGCAAGTTAGGAATTACATGTAATTACTGAATGTTCAGTAATTGCACGAAACTCCTGATTACACATATTACTGTAACATATATAATACACACAGCATCAGCCAGTCAATCAAGCTTGGACAAAATTATAACATTTTTTTAGCAGTATTTAGCATTATGCATAACTATGAAAAATGTGGAATTTGTTACTTGTATTTTAGAATCACAGCAGATTATTTGAACGAATATTGATTAAACATGAACAATCTCTTACCATCATAATTCATCATAAAAGTAATAAGTATTTCCTCAGATTGTTGTTAGTAAACTATGATGTTAAACTTAGAGAGAAACTGTGCATTCCTGATCTGTTGTAAAATGTTCATACAGGGAGGTATATACATGTAAAAGGGGAATTGGCATAATGAAAAAAAACTATATGTATTACTATCAGTTCTTGAACAAATGTTTTTTTTTTCCTCCTTCAAATTGTTCATGTTTGTCCGTTATACAAATGATTGCACTTATTTACGCCCAAGGGTTAACATTTATTCTATTTTCATTATTATGTAGTCACAAGTTAACAAAGGAGGAGAGAGAAGCAATCAATGTACAGTTTCCTGAGAAAATCAGGTTGTTAAAAGTTCCTGGAAAAAATGATTGTCTAAATGCTATGAAAAAAGAGAAATGTCTAGCAAAACATGACTGGAAAAAAATTAAATATTCAGTATATAATATTATCATTACAAGGAAAAGAAAACCATTTGCCTAGTTCATCTTTCAAATGTTCAACATGTCAACTCAAAACTATTGTAAGCATGGCCAATGGCCATGTCAGCTGTTGCCATAATTTGACATGTTGCAAGTTGATCTGTCTGTGCTGTAGGTATTTTAAAGTTTCTTCATTAAGGCCCCTGCATCACTTTGTCCCTTGGTTAATCTGTCATCAGTTTCTTGTAAGCAAGGGAACATATAGGCCCATTTGCATTTTTAAATGGAATTTAGTGTGTCACTTGCTTATTGTGCAGATAGGACTTTTTGTCGTTATTTTAGATTTATTATATTCTATATTCCACTTAAATTATTTTAGTGCAAGACATAATGTTTCATTAAAAGGTTTGTTTGTTTGACCGTGTTTAACGCCACTGTCAACAATATTTCAGTTATGTACTGATTGCATATATGTAGTTGTAAATCCACTACCATGCGATCACGGTCACGACGGCCCCTCATTAAAAGTATATGTACATATAACCCATTTGTTTTATAGACGAATATGTTTTATTTCCAATTGTCTTCTAGGTATCTAAGTTAACATAAAATTTGTTCAAGCCATGATATAGCTGAAATATTGCTAAAGTTGGCGTTAAACAACAAGCAATCAATCAATCATTAAAAGGTGTAGAAATAATATTGATGACGAGTCATTTATTTTTCATTATAAATAATAATATATTAAGCTTTTTGATTAAATACAAAATATCTTTAAAATCTATACTCATGTTGAGTTGATAAACTTAAAAATAAAAAATGTGAACTCATCAAAACAGCAGGTAAATGTTTTACAGCACATTACAATGTAGTTAGAAATGAGGACAGAATATATATAGCATTGTGTTATATGTATAGCTTTGTTTTGATTATACTAAAAAAATCTAAATGATTTAACTTTTCAATCTTTTGATTGGACCGTACCTGATGAAGGTTATTTCATAAACGCGTCGTGCACACTATATTTTATATTTACATGTTTTTCCTATCACTGAGTTGATACCTCAGCTGGTGGAATATTAGTCCTCGAGGGTATCATCCGCCCAATAATCAGTGCTTCGGCACAGACATGGTTTATTAGATATATTTTTACTGAAATTTACAGTTCCTATATAATGTAATTATTAATAAAACTACGGTTCTCCTCCCTCGGGTATAGGTGACCTTATCTGATTTTGGCTATTCTGTTTAGGTCCATTGGTTTTATTGCTCCCAACACTTTAAATTATTTTGCTTTCCAATCTTTCGGTTTAAGTGTAGCTAATGAAGGTTATTCCAGAAACGAGTCGTGCGCACTAAATTTGATATATATGTTTTTATTAAGATTGTTTATCATTAGTAAAATAATGAAATAATTCCTGATATTAATAATTCAAAACAATAAAAGTACAAGTAAGTAAGGGTAATAACAAAATTACCGAACACAGAGCAATCTTCTAAAGGGAAAGTCAAAACTCATAAATCAGCGAACACAGAGTAATCTTCTAAAGGGAAAGTGAATCAATAAACAGACAAAATCAGTCAACAAACGGGAAACCGCAATGGCCCTGACTTGGTATAGGCATTTCTAAAGAAATGGTGGATTAAATCAGATTTTACGGCGCCAACCTCTCGCTTTCATTACGGTTCAAAGGTTCCGGTTGTCACTATAACAGCATTTATAACAACACTGGAACAAAATAGGTAAAACAGTAGTCAAACAGTATTAAATTCAGTTAGGAGGGTATCTAATATATCTCGTGAACCATCACCATCAATAACTAAGAATCCTTTGAAGTATTTTAATTACGATAGTATATGTCAAAAACATTTTTACGTCACACATTCACAGAAAATATTTTTGACATTGTAGGTCCTTATCTTTATATATTTTCACTATATGAAAATGTATCTTTTACTATTGTATCTGTAGAGACAGAATATATTCCGACAAGATCTTGATATCGGAATATAAACTTCTTAAGCTAAGCTAAATGGATTTGTTTGTAAGAAATTACGGGGAAAGACCTTAATAATCAGAAGAAATCCTTAGACATTAATATTACAGCTAATCACACGATATCACTTGTAATTTTCATTTATATTAGTTACAGATACAAATGTGTAAATGTACACCATCCAGAAGTAAAGGCTTCGGTTGTTATGAGAGATATTTGCCTTGGGAATATTGAATATATACTCATAAACTACTTACACGTGGAGCCAGAAAGTATGCTTACAAGATATATCAACATATAGCACACCTGAAAAAAAATCGTTCTTTAAGAATAAAAACGGGCTATATTTATTAATTGGATCAATTTAATTTAATTTAGTTTTTTAAGGAATATTCAATAGCGTAATTCAAAAGGATGTTTCATTTTTTTGTATCTAATCAAAATTATATGGTATGAAATCGTCAAAACATTCATGAAAGTACTTTATATTTATATTTTGTAAAAAAAACATTTCTATATGCATTATGAGTTAAGAAATTGTTACATATGTTACATTTCGATCTTCATAACGTGGGTTACATTACTTTTGCATATTTATTCATGAAATCGTCAAAACATCCCTAAAAGTACTTTATAGTTATGTTTTCTTTTTCTAAAAAAAAACATGAGTAAAGATATTGACATGCTGCATTCCGAACTTATTATTTTTGTTCAATTTTAAATAAAAAGGACATATTTATTCAGAGCCAATATGAACAACTTTTGTATTACGATGTCGGGAAGCATTTTTTGTTATTTTTCCTCGATATTAAGTAATTTACCATTAGCTCGGAAATGCATAGCAAAATAGATGCAGTGTCACTATATTTGCGTTCCAGTATGCACTTTGTGACGTAGTACTTTTTCAAATGAACGACACGAATAGTTTTCCGCAAAGTCCATTTGGATGATTACGTGGCCATCAGGGAGGTTGTCCTTCAGTTGTTTTACATCACGAAACTGGTGAACGACGCGCTTTGTATGTAATACTCTATTTCCTTTGTTTATCAATTGTTTGAAATCTGTCGCTTGCGTTACCTCTTGTATTAATCTGTTTGTATATTGTCCGTCTGTCCTAATTGTATCCTCTTCTATTGGTCAAACCGTATTTACTGATATGTCATTGAATTGATTAATATACTCTGTGCTTTGTATAAAATGATATAGTTTAGTGGTATTTATGATCTTTAAAGATTTGAGAAGTTTAAATTTTAATACAATATTTTGATGTCGTCGATAAAGGCAAGATAGTCTAGAAACAAAATTCGATAGTGTTATCGTGGACGCGAGCGATATAACGTTGCCATAGAAATTCGAACACCAGGATTTTCATATGTGAATTTATGTAAAGTTTTTTTTTCTTCATATAATCGGTTAGAACCTTCTTCTGAACTGTATCATTTCCTTTGTATTTTATACTTTGTATCAGCCTTGCCAGGTAACGTTCGACAATTGTCATCGCGATCCAAATATTTGCTGATCTGTACATATAATTTTTCGTTCTCTCGTGCAACACGATCCCAGCGGGCACACATCGTTGAATCAACGTTGAATCTATGTTGAATTTAGGTTTAGACGTTGATCAACTCCTATTCAACATTGATTCAACGTTGGTATTTCACCGTTGTAATTGTAACGTTGAATTTAGATTATGTTGAAATGTTAACGTTGGATCAATGTTAAAAGGGAGAAACAATTATCAGCTATGTAGATCGACCGAATGAAGAATTATTTATGGTAATTATACGTATTAATAACGGGTATCATCTGTCAGGTGAGTACTTGTGAACGAGGGTTCAGTCGGATTTTTTCACTTCAAGCTTCAAGCAGGAACACCGGGTGTGTGACCTTTAATTTGTATTGTATTTTTGTCAAACATGCATTCCCTTTTTCTAGAATGGGGCCCTTTAAATCTGTACCTGTTTTCGTTTGCAGCTTCTCAGAACTTCACTGAAATAATTTGATCTCGTATAATTACATGTGTTATATATATACGTCTCTGATGTTAGTGAAATATGATGCAACCGTTGATCACATGTTATCGATCTATGTTGGCGAAATGTGATTCAACCGTTGATCACGTGTTATCTGACCACTCAGCACGCGCATTCAGTTTCCCGCTCATCTGCTGCATGGTCAAACGAAGACAAAGACAAAGAGATTGTGTGTATTACTATTTTCAAACAAACAGGTACGTAATCTTAATTGTAGCGTTAAACATTATTTGTTGTAACTCTTGGCAAATTGCATGGACGTTTGCAACAGGGAACGATTATATATTTGACCTGTTTCCTCATAATTTTGACTGAAAATACCAAAGTTTTACTACATATATATAGCTACAGGAAAACAAATTATCCGGATAGTTCATATTGCTATTGAATGTGCAGCCATTATATATTTTAAAAATAATTAATTGATGGGTATATTCATGAGAATTAAGCCACAATATCAACAGCTGTAAGAAGGATTTTACAGCTAAATATTTCAGGAATTCTCTTTGACAAACACATGTAAAAAGTAGTAAACATCTTCAGTTTGCTAGCAATCAAAGAAACCAGATTGATAAAATCCTTGTATTTGTTAGAAGATCCATGGGTTGGTCAAATTACTGTGTAGAAATATGTTTCTCTCTGTGATCATACAGACAAAATTAATCTAAAAATAATTGGTTGTAAATTCTTATATAAAATGTATTTTTTTTTGGATAATGAACATAATAGATTGTGTGCTAAGGAGTGATCAGATTATCTGCCACTTGATAAATTATGATAAATTAGACATCCTGCTGGTATTACACACTATCACTGATTTTATAAGAATGACAGCCGTTATTTATTTGATAACAGACTTACTTTTATATTTTAAGTACTGTTGGAAATTCATGTGTGACATACACACAAACATTCAATTGTATGACCACCCCCAATGAAATAATCTAATAAATGGTACCCCACCCCCCAAAAAAAGCTCCGACCCCCTAAACTATTAATAATGACCATTCCCTAAGTTAGCTGCGCCCATAACGACATCAACACTGAAAATTAGCTCAAGTATTAGTCTAATAATTAGAGTTATGCTGTGTCATGGGACATATGCAAAATAGTAAGTACTACACATGACGGGGATATTTTGGTTTGAATGACTTAACCTTATTTTTAGATGTGAACCCAGATTATTAGTCCTGGATACCCACTATATATAAGATTTCAAGAATATAAACTCCTTAAGAAAAGAACACGACAAATAGAATTACATAAATGTTGGTAAGATGTACTCAACTTATTTATAACGGTATACAATGTTACAAGATTGAAACACACAATATTTATTCTTCATATTCAACAAATAAATTTAAACATATTTCAAATTTGGGCGTTTACAAAATAAATCGTCATCATTTTGGTTTTTAAATCTATTGAATTAAGTATGCTCCTTATTGGTTTAATGTTTTTACTACACATGGGGAATCTTCATACCTTTAGGGTTTGGAAGGGCGTGTACTATGTATGCTGCCTTTAGCCATCTCTATAGCTGAGAAGTGCACTCTAATGTAGAATAATTCGTATTCAAGACTTTCACGGGTTTTTCTTACAAAATTCCTACATGTCCTAAATTACATTCAAATTTGTAAATTAGTCCTTATTCAAATAACACACACATATATATATTTAGATACAGATATACATACACAAATCATTGTAAGATTTGGAAACAAGCTATAAGCTTATATTCAATCCATTTTCTTACTAATATACCAATATTAAGTAGAAAATAATGCTACATGGATCTGATGTGTGTGATATTCTTACACACATTTCAACTACTTGAAAACTAATCACTACATTTAATTTTGATTTACAGAAACAAATAAGTTGGTATTAAAGGTTATAGCATTCCAAACAATAAACCTACACAAGAGAAGACTACTGCTTTGACATGGTGCAGACTCCATTGTCTGCAGGAACATTTGAGTGACCTACAGTCTGTCTGTCTGTTCCCTAATGACAGCTATGAACAACATGGCAATATCTGATTTTAAACTGCTATACCAATCCTTTTCAAATTTCACTTGTATTTACTGACAGTACATCATTCTCTATCCAGAGTTGTCGTTCCTGCTACGCTACACAACATGTTGTGTAGCGTAGCAGGAACGACAACTCTGGATAGAGAATGACAGTACATTAGTTAGTGGAGGACAAATTTGATTTTTATGATTGTCATATTTGCCAGGAGTTGTATGGTCTTTGATGTTTGATGTTTTCTTTTTTAACCACACTATTAGAGTGGAAGGGTATAAATGTAATGGTTCATTACTAGTTACATTATAAATAAAAAATATACACTTGTGCTCTAGTAAAATACAATCTACATGTATGTACACCTAAAATTTAGATTTCAAAGAGAGAAAAAATTATATAAAATTTATTTTTATTTTTCAATGGTGATGATCCAACGAACACGTTTATGCTGGCATAATAATTTATTTAATAAGGTTTAAATTGATATTTTTTGTTTGAATTGCCATTGGGGCTTTACGTCACTTTCAACAATTTTTCAGTTATACATGTATTGTGACAACAAGTTTTAGTGGTGCCTGGTGAGAACCACCAACATTGAGCAAGTAACTGGTTAACTTTATCACAAACATGTGGAATGCACCCTTTTTTGTAAGCATACACAGCAAGCGCAAACTCGATCTGTAGCGGTGATAGGCTACAATGGTTAAAATTGTTCTTTATATACAGATTTTTTTTATTTGTAGACTGACTAGTTTAGTGAAGAACGATATTGAGGAGATTATTCCATTTCCATTCTTTTTAATACTACAAATGTGAGTGGACATAAGTTAAAACTGTTTTTTAGCAAAGACTTCAGTGTGCAGTTCTTTGCAAAATGTGCTAATTGGTAGTTTTACAATGATTAATGATTTTAAGGTGTTTCACTAGTCATGTTTTAGTAAAGTTCAAGATTTTTTTAAAGATATTTTTGGGCTCCTTAGAACCTGATAAATGTTCATATCTGTAAGTGTCAAATATGAATTGCACTTTTACATGTTTTGCATACCATTAAATTTGTTTTCAGGAATCCACAGTGGCAAAGATAGGTGGCATAGACTATGGTGATCACCTGAAGAAGGCCATGCAAAGGTAATTATATATACTTTTGAATGTATTAGGTCGTCCTAAATTAATTCTACGTTTAACACAAGGTTGGGTATCAAAACCTAGGAGGGAGGGAGGAAAATAAAAAACAAACAACCGAAGAATACTTTCAGTAATTTTTTCAGTGCTCACTTGATAGCCTGAAGATGTGCAAAACACAGTTTTTAGTGTCAATAAAGACGATTTAGAACTGTAATTAATAGTTTTATTAATTAAACATGAGAAATTAACAGTGTTGTCACTATCCACGTAAATATACTATCAATGCATAGACACATGTTTATGCATTGATAGTATATTTACGTGGATAGTGACAAGGTTTATACATTGATAGTATATTTACGTGGATAGTGACAAGGTTTATACATTGATAGTATATTTACGTGGATAGTGCCAAGGCCATGTGGCAGCAGCATGTCAAATGATTTGAAACAGTCGAGAAAAGTTGCAATCATGTAGTGATCCATCAGTAGTCTTGAAAACCCTCCTTTTGACCTTTCTGTTACTTTTATTGTGGCGTACACCCCCATTTTTTATGCAAAAGAGGCGCGTAGCTGCCCTTACGCAAAAAATCAATTGCTTGCACATTATTTCGGCAACAACAAAAAAATGTTTTTTACTTGCACTAAAAATATTATTACTGACATGGGAAGAACCCCACTTTTTCAGTATAATTAATAATCATTATAACGTGTTTTTCTGAAGAAAGATGATATTGACCTTTATTCGAAATATTAATTGCGAATTTATCAAGTACGATGCACATGCTACCTGTCTAGTATATTGTGTTTTTTTCCTCGATCTACAGTTCAGAGGAGATGTGGCTATATTGGTATTTCTTAAGACAATGGCAAGTTATAATCCAACTAGTTTAACCCCGTAACTTTTTACTGAAGTACCTGTACTAAGTCAGGAAAGTGAGCGGTCATGTATATTGTGTGTTAGTGATATCGAATTTTCCTATTTCTACGATTTTTCTATTGAATTTTTTGAACTTTTCCGACGATGTGATACTTTTTTTCTTCATTTTATTATATGTTGTGAAAAAGAATTATATGATGATGTATCTGTAACAGGGCCTCCAAGAGAAATTTTGCAAGGCGTAACAATACTGCTTTGGGGTCTGAGAACAGGCTGAAACTTCTCTCAAAACCGTGGATTTGAGTTGAATATACCAAAAATAATGAAAAAATCAAAATAAAACGTCAATGACTAAGGCTATAGGGCCCTTCAGAGACCCACGGGCCCCTTCGTGGCGTTCCGTGTCCCGTACCGATGTACCGGTTGAACCCTCCTCTCATATGCCCTGCTTTTTACCATCCTAGATTCTGTAAATCCAGTTCTCCATCCTTCTATGGATACAATATTATGCGTTTTGTTAAGCATGCCAGTAGCAAGCGCTACTTCTGAGATGTCATTTAGTGTACTGAGTCATTTGAAAACTTGTGTTAGTTCGACTATGAAGAATGACATGCTATCTTCCCTGGGATTGGTGTATATTCACCGAGATTTTGAAGTGGACTTGTACAAAGCAATGGAGGTGTTCGTATCTGCTAAGACACGAAGGGCAGATTTTTGACAATTTTAAGATATTCTTGTCTATAAAAGTCATTAAAATTGTGCTTGATTCTACGTTATATGAAACCCTGAAATGGCCCCAGATCGCACCATTTTGCATCTCGTCGAAAGTAATTATGGCGTGCACACTATTAAGCCTCAGCTACGTCCCAGCTTTCATCATTTTGAATTATTTGGTATTGCCAAATTTTTATTACAAATATACAAAATAACACTTAAAACAAGTGGACAATATCAATATGGCAATATGAACAGACTGCGAATCAAAAGGTGCATGCAATAACGTGTTCCTATTTTTGTTTAAATATTTAATCAGCAAAGCTTTTTAAAAAGCAAATATTTAGTATCCATCAGAACAAACATTGAGGATTCGCTAGCTTTCTAAAAATAAAATTTTAATAACCAAGGCGGACTGTATATATAAAACTGAATTTATAGGAACAAGTCGCAGGTTGCAGGAATCAAGCCATTTCTTTTTTAACAGGTGTGTTACCTCATATTTCCTTTGTTCATATATATTAACTTCCTGAAGTTTTGTGTCAACCGGTGCATGTTACGTGATGGTTAAAAAGGGAGCGATTTAACAACAGAAATT
Organism: Gigantidas platifrons; assembly: GCA_002080005.1. Classification (NCBI taxonomy): domain Eukaryota; kingdom Metazoa; phylum Mollusca; class Bivalvia; order Mytilida; family Modiolidae; genus Gigantidas; species Gigantidas platifrons. The sequence goes on from MJUT01041170.1 coordinate 1,164,499, forward strand.
ATCCTCTCTACTGGCTAGAAACGCTGGGCTTCCGGTGGGGGCTTCGCCCCCTGGTCCCCCCTGGACCCGCTGGGGGCCTTATGCGACCCCCAGACCCCTGGCATAATTTCTTTGATTGCACATAGTTTTACTTCCAGCTACGCCGCTGCAAAAAATATCAAACATACATGAAAATGTGCAAAGATTGGCAACAGACGTACCGGAATTGAAAATTTACATCAAGTCGGGACTAAAATCGGACCGGTTCCGGATGTATACCGAAAATTTCCGGATTTCACGCAATGTGTGTTTGTTTTTTATTTTTGGCAAATTTTCAAAACCTACGCGCGCGGGTGATGTTAAACGTAGAATTTTTTTAGGATGGCCTTAATACAACAAACCAATGTTTCAGATGTATGACTAATTCTAAAGAAGTTTTGTTTGCCTAAACTGTAACATATTATATATGTATGAAAAAATAATGTTTTACAGGACATCCAACACTCCCCAGTGATCACGAAGAAACAATAAAAATACAGACTACTATCATCTTTTTTATATTTGCAGATGTATGACGAACAAAGTGATGGCTGGTATGAATATGTGGTGCAAAAAGAACAAAGTTGCCTTTGGACAGTCAAATTATTGTAGATTACTAAAAGGTATTTAATACTTTATGCATTAATGTAATATAATACTGTTAAAATGAAGATATATAGCCATATTGAATTCACAATCGTAACTCGTAATATTGTCTCCTGTTTAATTTTATTTCTAATCTAAAATATATTATTTGAAAGTATACCAATTGCAAATCACAAGTCATGAGTGATATTATATATATATATACGTCTGAAAATTAAACCAAACAGTGTTAGAATTAGATTTTGAAGCTGTCAAATTTTTGTTCTTCCCTCGACGGGATTTGAACTCACACCATTGATACACTGCAGCACCATTCGCTTAGCCTTACGTCCAGCGCCCTAGACCAATCGACTACATCCACTCCTAAAAAAAGAGCTTCAATAGTCGTAATGTTACCTTGTCTCGTGAGGATTTAATCTAGGGATAGACCGAGGTAGGACATGTGTATAAGCGTGTGTAGATGGTATATATATACTTAATATTATAATTTGACAGCAATCTAACTCAGCAATTTTTTTAATATATTATATAGGATAATGAATGAATTCATTATACAGTCACGGGAAATAAAGTATATTATACAAACGTCTAAGCAAGTGACAACCATACAATATATCTGTCCCACTGGATCTCAAAGTTACTAAGGATACTAGGTTAATACTAAATATTAAATATGTCTGAAAATTAAACCAAACAGTGTTAGAATTAGATTTTGAAGCTGTCAAATTTTTGTTCTTTCCTCGACGGGATTTGAACTCACACCATTGATACACTGCAGCACCATTCGCTTAGCCTTACATCCAGCGCCCTAGACCACTCAACTACATCCACTCCTAAAAAAGAGCTTCAATATATTTAAAGGTCTGAAAAGTTAAAGCAATGTAAACAGTAAATGTGGTTTCAAACCTATCCCCAACCGATTTAATGTTAAGTACAAACTATATTCTTAGCGTATTCTCATTTGCCCCTGCATCTGCTACCCACCTTTTATTTCACATTAAGGGCATACGATACAGTAGCAGGGTGAGGTAAAATTTTTATTTTTTTATTTTTTTTTACCACAAGTATGCCAAAATGACATTGAAATATCTCAAAAAGTAAGTCATGAAGGTATATTTTTCTTTGCATATTTGAAAAGTACATACCAAATTTACTTTATGTCCAAATTTCAAGAAAAAATCAATAGAGGAACTATATCTGTATCGTATGCCATTTTAACAATTTATTTGAAACAATGAATTTTGTTAGACATAGCTAAACTTAATGTTTTATGATTTTGTAGATGTCATCATGAGGACATATGGTGTCACAGAACACAACATTATGGAGAAAATATCGAACTTTTTAAAGTGGGCCCAGAAAGACCAGGGGGTGGGGCAGAAGGAATCCTGTTCAATAGAACATTTATTTTGTTCATTAAATTGTATGATTTGAATTGAGTTATTTATTACATCAATTATTTCATAGTTATTCTTCAACTGCTAATTGAATTCCATTTATACTGTACTAAAGATGAAACATATTTACTCATTGCCACACTTGTGTTTTAAAAAACTAGATTGTCCATTGCCTTGTTTTTTTT
>MJUT01041170.1:1167369-1216001 GCA_002080005.1 Gigantidas platifrons
ACCACTTTTTTTGCCTGGACATATTTACAACTAGGAAATTGGTAAAATTTGATACATGTATGACCCTGTAGTGTGGATATGCAGACATTGGTATTCACCCTGAATTCAACTATAATTCTTACTTGATACGACCATTAATGTCTGATTGTACACTTAAGTTTGTGTTCACCCTGAATTCAACATTGATTCAACTTAAAATCAGCAGTAGAAACAACTATTTTTCAACCTTTGATATCAGGAGTATATTGGTATTCACCGTGAATTCAACTTCAAACCTTAGTTGAAACAACTATTATTCAATGTTGATTCAATGTTGGGATTTCAACGTTGATACAAATTTCCAAAATCTAACATAAATTCAACGTTTTTTCAACGTTGAAAACAAATGTTGATTCAATGTTGTGTGCCGGGTGGGATATTTCTTTTGTACTCTGTTAGATGTTTTCATTCATAGAACAATTTTCTATTCATTTCTCCGTGAGTTTTTCAAGCGAAAAAGCAATTCTGTACTTTTTTGTGATTTTTCAAGATACTATACAAGTAAGAACTGACGTTTTCTTTTTTGCCGCCTTGATGCCTTGATTTCAATTTGCATTACAATTGCCAAGATGAGTTTTTTCTTACAGTATTTGAAAATTTGCTTGGGATATCCCTCTTCCCTCAGTTCATTATCTGTTTTGCTCCTTGGTGTACATTGCTCGCTGGACGTTAAACACCAATCAATCAACCTTGGTGTACATGGGCAAGATGTTTTGATTTTTATCTTGAATTCAAGCCTTTCATTTTTTTACTGCCGTGCTTTATTCTTTATTGCGCATTTCCTTCTTTTTAATTTTGTTTTAGTTTTCTCCATGTTTACATTTCTCTTACGGATTCTTTTTTTTTCTGAACATTTTTGTACCAAATATTAGATTTGGTAAATCTGAGGTTACTGGCACTCTGTTCCATTTTCATCGCTTGTGGGTTTTATTGTCTCAATTTGTGTATATAATGTTCGTGAATTCTTGAACAAAACATTTTGATTCGTTATATGCAAGGGCCAGTAGCAATTATTCTGATTTCTTGAAACGTCATCTTTATCTGCGAAACAGGCTTACTGGACCAGGGCTATAAAAAGATTCGCCTTATTCGATCTCTTAAAAAGTTTATATTCCGATACCAAGATCTTGTCAGAAATATATTCTGTCTCTGCAGAGACGATGGATTTTTATAAAGATAAGGTTTTAGTATACGTGGTTAAAGCGGGGAGTCAACTACAATGTTAAAAATATTTTTTGTTAATGTGTGACGTAAAAATGTTTTTAACAGTTACTTTCGTAATAAAAATACTTCAAAGGACTCAGTTATTGATGGAGATGGTTCACGAGAAATATTCTTCCCTCATATCTGAATTTAGTACTGCGTTTACTACTATTTTACCTATTTTGTTCCATTACTGTTATAAATGATGTTATAGTGACAACCGGAACCTTTGAACCGTAATGAAAGCGGGGGGATTGGCGCCGTAAAATCAGATTCAACCCACCATTTCTTTAGAAATGCCTGTACCAAATCAGGGCCATTGCGGTTTTCCGGTTGTTGACTGATTTTGTCTGTTTGTTGATTTATGAGTTTTGACTTTCCCTTTGGAAGATTACTCGTTCGGTAATTTTGTTATTACCCTTATTCTGTACTATGCACCCGCGACCCAACTCCCACAAAGTCAATATACTCGATACCTATCCATTTTCATCTGCCCTTTTATTTTTAACCTGCAATCACTGGTAACACACACTTTATATCGTTAATCATACGTTTCATTTATTTATTTATATTATTTATTTTCCTTGGTTTATTATCTATGACAGCCATTTTCTGTCGATATCAAAAATATCAAACGATGAAAAACCGTCAATTTTTTTTTATCAATTACACCTGAAGACATTATCTACCAAGGATGAGGAAACTCAGTGCAATCAAGCTTTGTAGATGGTAGCATTTACTAATGAGATAAACCGCCGCCTTTGTGGCTGGATATTGATTAATGGACACACGCAAGGTGAGAGCATTTACTAATGAGATAAACCGCCGCCTTTGTGGCTGGATATTGATTAATGGACACACGCAAGGTGAGAGCCAAATAAAATACTACTGTCTAAAATACATCCGTGACATTTCAGAATTAAATAAGAGATTATAATATATGACATCCTTCAAGCGCTTTGTTGACAAAACTGTGGTAAAAATAATGTATTTACGGGACATGACTGATGATTTCCAAAATGCTTCCCAATCCGACGAGGAACTTGCGAACCGTGATGTAGAAGACAGCATTAACCCTCCACGAAAGAGGTTTAAATTAACTCAAACTGAATGTGATTTACACAAAATTGCACAGGCGAGAACAATTGACAAGCAAACTGTGTGGGGAGTCAAGTTACTGAGAGGTACAATTCTTCAGTTCATAAGTAACATGATTTAGAATAAAATCATGTAATCCTACTTGAATGAAATGCATATACAAGTAGTACATTACATGATATTTTATACAGTCCCGGTGAGGATTTGAACCTTAATCTCCTGTTATAACAGGTGTATTAGCCATTTATACTACCAGAACTTCATTCACATGTCATGTTAAATGTACCAAAATTACATGTGTACATGTATATGCAAAAACAAACAAAACAAAACAAAAACTGCAAATAAATTTTAATTCAATATTTTGGTTTCATCACCCCAAAAAATCATTTGTACAAATCAGCAATTTCAATGAATAAAAATTTAAAAAAAATACCTTTCCCTCACTGTATTTAGGAGATAACTGTATTGTATTTGAACATTTCACAGCATCAATTGGAGATTTGATGGTCGCAAATTGAGTTTATTGGCGACACGTTAGCAGAGCCAGTAAACGGATATTTGTGATCATTAAATCGACAATTGATGCCGTGAAATTTCAAATACAATACAGTTATCTCCATTCTAATGTAATCAGGTGTAAGATAGACATACATACATCATATAGGTATGTTGCCGTATTATTGACAAGATGGCATAAGCGGTAATCAGCTAAAATAAAAATAAAAATTAGTGAAAATTACACCATTAAATCAACAATTGATGCCGTGAAATATTCAAATACAATTCAGTTATCTCAATTCAAATGTAATCGTGTATTGCTACATTGTTGACAAGATGACGTAAGCGGCAATTGTCCGAAACATCTCATGATTTTCAACCGTGGAATTGATACCATGAAAATTACAGCATTGTCCAATCAGAAACTAGGAATATTAAACATCTACATTAGAATTTTGCCCACACTCTCACCTTTTTTTTTCTTTTCCTTTTTTGCAGACTGGTTACAAGAAAACAATTATAACACATATTTTGAAAGTTTAGATGTTGCTACCCTAAATGAAAGATTATGGGTCTTCTATGCTAGCCTTAGGACAAAAAAAAGGAACATAATATTCCAGATCTGCTTTGTTGGGGATACGAGCAGCCATATCTCGCCACCTCACCAGTCCACTTTTCAATCGTCATATTAGTATCATGACAGATCGAGCTTTCATGACGTCAAATCATGTCAAGGACTAATTAAAATCCTTAAACGTGAAGGACGTGACACTACAATTCATAAAAAAGGCCATTTCTGAAGGCGATATTGAAAAATTATACATCAGTGGTGTTTTTGATTTGGATAAACCGGACACTGCAGTACAAAGTGTTCTGGGATATTATTTTGAATTTTGGTAGAAGGGGTCAAAAGGGATTACATGATCTGCAATGAACATCATACAAAAAATACACTGATGACAAGGGCCATGCATACTATAAAATGACATCTAATGAAAGCAATACAACTCATCATGGTGTTGATTCTAGGGAAAATGAACATGAACAACGCATGTATGCAAATCCTGGGGATGTTAACTGCCCAGTGTCAAGTTTAGACTTATAACTAATCAAGTTAAATCGAAAATGTACTGCATTCTTTCAGCAGCCATTAGCATATCCTACAACAGATTCCTGGTATGCTGCTCAGCCCATGGGTAGAAATAAACTTGCCAGTATGATGTCTAGGATATCAATACAAGCTAACCTATCACAGAGATACACAAATCACTGTATTAAAGCTACTGTGGCCACTATTCTTAAGAGATCTGGGCTTGATCTTTCGTCAATTATGACCGTAACTGGTCATAGAAATGTAAAATCCTTAAGACATCTACATTAACGCGCCGACAGATCATGAGCGTAGGCAATTATCTGCTGCGATACAAAAAGGAGCAAAATCAAACAAAGAAAATGATGCTGTACTTACCTCAAATAACACTGGCAACTTCAACTCCAGTATCTGTCCTGAATATAGCTGAAAAATTGTTCACTGGACGTTAAACATCAATCAATCAATCAAACCAGTATCTGTAGCTCAGGCTCTCTTTATATTACTGCTGACACACAATTAAAGTTATCCAAAGATCAAATGTCTAATTCCACAATGAATATCCTCAACAATTCTTCAATCACCGGTGGTTCCGTCACGTTTAATATAATCCATAAAGAAGACAACACCGCAAACTGAGTAACATAACACTGACATTTGTTTACTTTCAAGTTTCCATATATTATATCAAATATATAACACTATCAATTGATCTGGTTGTTTCTCAGTTATTTATTCTGTCTATTTTCCATAATTTTGCAAAAATTCTGCTGCATGGTTTGTCAAAAATCCATAAAATTCCCTTACCGAAAAATTCGTCGCTTCAACAGACGCCATGTTTGAATTTTACGATCTGACGATCTCACCTGATGAACTGCTTTGTCAGGTTCGGAAACAATTTACTTCTTGGAAAATTCAATGAATAAGCTGCTTCGTATATTTGAAAAAAAATATATTCTTACGGTTACTATTTTCCTTTTCTTATGTCATTCAAATTTTCTTTCGCAAGACGCTAAAACCGGACTCTTCTACCTGTACGCAGGTGTGTTAAGGCTGTTTCTAAGATTGCACGCAAAAAAAGGGGGGTCATGTATGTAATACAAATTAATGAGTAAAACATAACAATAGTTGATGCATATTGCAACTAGTTATTTATACATGTTCGAAAGTGAAAATGTTTCAACTTTGTGCGAGTCAACGTGGATTTCTGTTGATAAAATGGTGGTCACGTGACTATAATCAGTGCCTTAACTAATTTCGAAAAGTTTTAGAATTTAGAGTGAAAGTTGAATTAAAAACTGGATATTTTCTGAAAGATTATTTGTTTTTGTTTAAGAAAAGTGCTACGAGAGCTACTATACAGCCAACCATAGAGAATAAGGCCAGATAAAACGCGGAAAATTGACGATTCCAGTTGGTCGATGGTGTAAAATTGTAAATCGTCGTCTTCTGTCAAGTTTTTCACTGATCTCGTAGCAAAATCATATATCGTTATTATCTGCTCTTTGTGAATATGTTTTGAACTGTGAATTTATTGACACGTATATTCTAGAACTTTCACGTCGAAGTGTACGTACTCAATCATTTAATCAATCTCGAAAACAATAAAACACCCAAGTGATCCGGCAGACAAAGGGAGGTAACAATATTTATTAACTCTATCGGCGGCAAATATGAAAACAATATAATTTTTGCTTTATTTAATTAAAGTATACTAAATTTGTCATCGATTGGTTATTTCATATACATGTATATAAAACAGATTTTTGTGAAGTGATTGTTTATAAATTAATAATAAAATGGTGTAATTATCCATGTCAACTTCTATGTTTTCTATCATACAATCTTGTACCTGTCCTGGTCCTGGGATTCATGTACTTATACAAAATAATATATATTATCCATGTATTACTTATTCATGTATCAGAGATATATAACACAATTGTGTCTTTGCCTGCATTGGGTATATCAATAGATGTTCATATTTGACAACTCTGTTAAAAAAAAGTTGTTATAAATTATATTTTGAGTTGAAATACTTTTGATAAAAAATGGCAAAAATTGATATATTTGTAAACATAGTGAATATCTGAGTGCGCATGGTGTAATGATATATTTGTTTCGTTTGTTCCTTTCACATCTCTTTGTTACAAAATAAAATGTTACTTTTTTATAATGACCTATAGATGAAATGGAAAAAAAAACCAGATAACACTCGTAACCCTCAAATCTATTTTTTTATTCCTCTATATTTTCATATCTAGAACTTGAACCAGATGAAACTGATGGAATATTTAAATTTATTGAATCTGTTTAATTAAATAAAAATTAATCTAGGGTTACATTGTTTTGTATATGTTTTGTGAATCTGGAGAAAGTATACTCAGGGCCGTCTTAACAGCATTATAGGACCCCGGGCAAAGCGGTACACTGAGACGGCTACCTATACAACCACTCGCTGGAATAAAAATGTAAATGTCGATTAAATTAAATATATAGCTAAATTGTATAAGTACTTTAAAAAAAATCAGTGTTTAAACATTAAAAAACATGCTGCACACAGCATACACAAGATTAGCATAGGGCCTCTATGCTCGTGCGCCCCACGGGCAACTGCTCAGCGTGCCCATGCGTTAAGTTGGCACTGAGTCTACTGATACATTTTTAGTATCTGTATATCTACATATATATGGTTCAATGTTATGTACTATTTAATCTTGTTTTCTTTATGTGTGTATGCTAGGTTAAAAAAAACTTGAAGGAAGGGGCAATGAAATACAGTGGTACATGTAGCTTTACACCAACTTTTTTCCCCATTAAATAGTAGCAAGAGAATTTTTATTTCCATTCTGCAAACATATAAACAAAATAACATAAAACCTGTACACATCAATCTCCATGGGCTTTTGAACCAACAAAATAAACTATAAATAGTTTTAGACACCAGCAATTAGAGATGAAAAATATGTATCAATTCTACAGCAAAAGAAAAAAATATATATTAAAAAAAATGCAATATGCTCAACCTAGCAAACCAGGTAACCTCGAGGAACCTTGCGAAATTAGCAATATTTCATTAAATACTAAATTTGGACTGTCAAGCTAACAAAAGAAACATAATAATGTGAAAAAATTAGATATAGTTTTGTAACAATCAGATATTTTACAAACTATCCAAGTACCATAGCATATCTGCTATATAATTTTTCCATTTGATTTGACAATTTCTGAGAAAAAGTATATAAAAAAATATGGACAACAGATGACAGACACAGTCATGATAATGCATCATTTAGCCTTTTTGGGCCAGTTCAGCTAAAAATCAGTAAATAGTCTTAATTTCAAATTTTTCAAACATCATAAAAATATTCAAATATTTCAAGCACATTTTTTTTTTACTATATAATATGAAGATGGGTTATGAAGATCAATCTGTTTCATCAATACTATAGATCAATATGTACATGTATAGCATGTTTAGCATTTTACCTTAATCATGGCTTGATGTCCATTTATCATACCCTTAATATATCACCAAGATGATTGAATGCATAACAATGAACTTAGCTCATTGCAGAGACAGTTAATATGATACTCAGCTACTGAACTAAATGCAATGAAAATGCTGATATATGCTGTATATTTGCCTACAAAATATATTGTCAAAACATACAAGGACTAAATAACACTGAAGTTTATTTGACCTCTCTATTAGTACTCAAAATCACACAATTGCAGGATAAATTCATCAGGCTACAATTGGGTTTTATTTTAAAAAAAAATTAACAGTACAGTGTACAATGTATACATAACCAGATATGTCTTCTAAGAAAAAAACATCAATACCGGTATCAATGCTTAAATACAATTTTATCAGTGCAATTTTTAATTATGTAAAGCCCTGTTAAGGTTTAATTTACTGAACATGTTTTGGCATAACTAAATACACTACAATATATTAGAAGGAATTAAGCATCTGTCCTAATATGTCTCAATAAGAATTGCTTTGATCAAAATGTGATATTGTAGCACAACCAGATCACACACCTTTAATTAAAAATTGGATTTAAATTACAATGTAGATTATAGTTTCATTTCAGTTTTTGGTTTTATGGTTTTATGTACATTTTTGTATTTACTGTATGAACCATGAATTTTGTTAGCTAGTAAAAAGACAAACTGGATTTAGAGAATAATTAACTTGTGTCGGATTAGTTTTTGCCCATTGTTTATTTCATCAAATCTGTTATGTGTAAATTAATGTTGACCAAAACAAATTTCAGATGTTTAAATGTTTATGAAATTGAAGTCATCCTCCCCAGTCACTTGACAGGTTTTTTTTTAGGAAAAAACCTCTGAAAATGGATGTTATTCTCTGATAATACATAAATACTTTTTGGTTGTCAATTATTATACATTGGGATTTGGTCCTACACAAGTATTCAGAATTGACAATTTGCCTTTCCAAGCCAAGGTGGTATGGAGATTGTACATGTCCATCACTTGTAAAGAAAACAAATGTAAATTCTAAAATTAAACAGGACCCCAACCCATCAAAATATATTTTGTATAAAGATTCAAACACTTTTAATGGTTTTCATCAAAACTTGAAAAATTTGTATAGTCATTACATTGATTATTTCTCTATAGTATAAATTGTGTTCAACAACTTGCAAAACAACTTGTGTCTGTGGCAAAAATAGATGCGGCATCATCAAACATCTCGATCTTTACAAGAAAAATCACGAAAATGTCGGTATTAACATGATAGAGTACTAGGCTTAAGTATTTTATTTTGATTCTCCATGTGCTTTCTTCAAGTTCGGTACGTACGACATCCCCCCCTTTTTTATTTTGTGCTTCAGGAGATTGTCATTATTAATTTAAAACTAAGATTTACCTCTCAGCATCAGCACCAGGCGCGCCCCCTAAAATTGGACAAAATAAGATTTTTTTGCGTAATACGACATACCCCAAAAATTTTCGCGCCTCCCTCCGCTCGGCGCGATTTTTAAAGTGCGCCCCCCCCCTAACTTGAAATCCTGGATCCGTCCCTGAATGGAACAGCCAAATAAATGGGGTTACCTACATGTAGAACGCGTCAACACAGAATATTACCGTAATTGTCCTATTAGAATGAATTCGGTTGTTTTATGTATATTTTTACTGATTTACCATTTCTAATTTATCAATGGTTTTGCACAACTGCAGCCATTTGTTGTCGGTACAATCCAACAGAAATTCAAAGTTCACCATGAAGGTTGTACATTGTGTGCATTTGGTTTCGACATTTTATGATATTATTTCTTGAAATTTTTGGTTCCGGAAATTTTTTTTCAATTTTATCTGTGTAAATTCCTTTTTTGAAAAACGACCTAGGTTTTGACCTAAAAAATATTTTTGATAGTCGCTATTTGCTTACATCGAACCTGTCCTGCACGAACAAAAAGTATTTTTTTCAACTCCGGTACGTACATTTATGCCACAATTAATATATTCGACCACATTCATCGACCAAAAACGTATTTTCGTTGTTGTTGTGTGCAGCTTGTCTCCCATCATCATTAATTATGCATTTCCCAATTTCCGAACTACATGCACAATGGCATTAATGTTTACACTTCAGCATGAAGCTGAACTCTCAACGCTTCCTTAAATTCCATCCAACGGTCATGCTGGTGGCCTATGTTAATTATTATTTTATTATAATTAACCAAAACCTTTTTTCTTGTTTCTTTTTCTGGCAGACTCAGTTAAAATTCTCGTACGACCATACAGCTTTTCCATCGCAGACATTTTTTTCCTCAACAACAGATTATGCGCATGCGTAGTAAGAGGTCACATGAATAGGGATGCATATTGTCGCAAGACTGGAATTTGTGTTCGAGATGCATGTGTTTCCATGAAAATAAAAGAATGGATGGAGTTTTTGCTTTAAAACTCGATAATTAGTGTAAATTTTTGTTTTTAATGTACTCTTTGTAAAAAATATCAGGACAAAAAAATCACAAAAATCAACATTATCCATTTAACAAAACAAACAACTACAGATCATGACTAAGTGGACATAATTGTTCGTTATCTCCGGTTTTAATCTTATTTCATATATCATATAAACCAAACAAAATTCAAAAACAATTCTAAAGAGGATATTTCATAACCAATTTTGCTGAAAATCATATGGCAAAAACAGGTCGCTTTCCTCAATTACTTACCTCGCGATATTGAAATAAAATGGCATTGATGCGCTTGCCAAGTTTAATGGCAATTTTAGAAATAATAGAATTCCTGGTCGATTTGCGATGTGTGAAAATTTACACTGACCCTTTTCAGTTCAATTCCAAATTTTCAATTTATTTTTACACAAAACAGTGGTTCCTGAATGAGATCCAGACAAATGAATATTATTCTTTCAATATATATAATTTTTATTCAAACAGTAAAAAATTGTTACTGATGCAAAATTATAAAATCTACGGACTAAACGTGTGAAATCTTCCATAAATAAACAGCAAAGATAACCATCAGCTTCAAATTTCAATGAGTTTGATGTCCTGAAAAGGAATTTATGTCACTGCCTTGCGATCTGTGTCCACGGATTACACCGGGTTCATGTTTTACAGATAGAACCATGGCAATGTATTTGTTTAAATTGTTTATGTAATCTATTGATTCATCCTTGCTGTCATTGATTTTATGTATATTATGTAAATGTATTGTCCTCTTGTACACTTAAGTGTGTCTGAGGTTAATAAAGTATTTGTCTATTGTCTATATCTAGGGACCCACAAGGTCTCTTAATCTTACTGGAGTCATATATATTCCATACAGAATTCTGTCTGCATGTTGACACCGGTTGAAATAAAGATAAAGAATCACGTGATCAAGAAAGGAATTTGAGGTCCCTTAATGTTATGCAAACACAATAATATAGATATTTGTTCCTATCAGTAGAAAATCAGTTTTTCCTAATCACAAATCAATAAAATCCAAAACAAATGCATACACAATGCCTCCGATGCATTTTGTTACTACATACAAGAGGCAAAGAAACACTCTTTATTTGACTTTGAGGGAAATATCTTTTTAGACTAACTTGGCTTATTTTTAAAATCAGACATAAAATGGGTGGAAACGAACAAATCAAGCAAGCACTTCGAAAACACACACACAAACAAAATAAATAACATGTAAATTAGCAACCGAATGATTGGTTCAACCTTACAGATGCAGTACCTTACTCATTTTTCTTTATTTCAATAATTGTACAAGCTAAGCACAAGTGTGATAATTCTTCGTAAGTGTTCCTTGGTTACACCTTTTGTTGTATACTCTTTGAAAAGATAAGACTGCGAAACCATCACTTTGAAGTTTTTACGTCTCTTGAGTAACATCTAACCATGTGTTTTTTTTTGTTGGAAAAAACATAAGTCGCGTGACAATCGCCTCATAAATATTCATGACATGAATAAAAAAAAAAGTAGCCGCGAATTTGCCATATGTTACACCCACAAAAGCGAATTGTCTTTAAAGTTTTTCTTCATAATCTCCATATTACTATAAACTCCAGAGGCAATGCAATGTTTCGTTGTATTTCTTTTCACAACCGTACTAACGACAAAACTTACTGAAAAATTGCCTCAATCCACTAATTTATAGTTCATGTTACCTCTACACTAAAAGTCTTTTCCAACAATTTACAGTATAGTAACTATTCTGTACAAGTTCAATAAGTCCTGTATCTGAAGATCTGAATTGTGTCACCCAATTTCATTGAAAGTACAGTGTTCGACAACCTCTCTGCAGGCTACATGATATGCGGCTACAGTTCTAACAAAGCTAATCAACTTTATTGTAAATATATCTATAAGGAGTGGTAAAGTTCTCAAATAATCAATATCAGCACGGGTAAAACCATTATTCACGAAATATAACAGATGCTGGCAATTATCAACGTGATACCCTTCTCAGACAACAGTGAATGAAATGGCAAGATGGAGTGGTCGATTTAAACTTACATTTGTTTTTGTTTTTCTTCGTCTTGTGCATCCTATGTAACCAGTTTCTCTGGATTGTCCATTTTTGATTGCTTTTTCGGTATTCTCTAACGCGTATTTCCAGTGTAACAGGTATGGTTTGCAAGAAGAGTTTGAAGATACCAAAGGGGCAATCATAATCCGTATATCGAAGAAGAATAGACAATACAATGACCAAAAGAAAATCAAAAAAGGACAAACAATGATCTACAAAACATGCATATACACTATAGATCGAGTAACACAAACCCCACTAAAAAAAAGACCGGAGTCAACTCAGGTGCTCCGGAAGGGTCAGCAGTACCTGTTCCACTAGTGACAACCTGTTTAATCGTTAATCAACCATTATGTACATTGCTTTGCCTCCAAACTTCTTTTTCCTCGTTCTCGTTTCTAACCTAAGATGTAATATAAGTTGGTTTGTAACGAGTTGACCTATATACAAATCTGCATTGTGAATTATTTTAATCCAACATCCTTAGGGTACTCAATTATTTTCGAAATTATAAACTATGATACTTAAGTAATTCCACATATTTTTCAAATAAAATTCAAAAAGATAAAAGATGCTACTCCGAGGAACAAGTGATCAGTATGCTGGAGTTCCTCATCGATAACATATTTGTCTCCTTTGGAGGGGAACTGTTTCAGCAGTTTATCGGCATACCAATGGGTACGAATTGTGCATCTCTTCTAGCCGATTTATTTTTATACTCATGAGTCGGATTTTCTTCAAAAGCTTGTAAAAGATAAGAAGATTTCACATACAGGTATATTGATGACGTTTTATCTATCAATAATTCTAGATTTGCAGATTTTTTTTCCATTGATATATCCTCAAGAGCTGGAAATTAAAGAGACCACAGATACAGCTTCGTCCGCATCATATTTGGACATATACATCGAATTTGACGACAGTGGTCAACTCAATACTAAAATTTATGATAGACGGGATGACTTCAATTTCAAAATCATAAATTTTCCAAATATGTGCAGCAATATATATATACCAGCTTCTCTTGCATATGGTGTTTACATATCGCAATTAATTTGTTATGCAAGGACCACAGGGAAACAGGCTACTTGACCAGGGCTATAAAAAGAGTCGCCTTATTCGATCTCTTAAAAAGTTTATATTCCGATACCAAGGTCTTGTCGAAATATATTCTGTCTCTGCAGAAACGATGGATTTTCATAAAGTGAAAATGTATAAAGATAAGGATTGAGTAAACTTGATTTTAGCGGGAAGTCATTCCACATCTCGTTTGAAATCAGATTGTGTGAGAGGATGGCCGTTTGGTTGAAACGTTCTGCAGAGACGATAATAATAATAATCTTTATTGCATATAAACCCTTTTTGGGTATAGCAATACAAACATAAAGTTACAAACCCTGGGCAAAATTTCTATATCAGGATTAAAAATAATGTTTAACTTTTCAAGGGAATCTAAATTTAGTTGATTACAGTGAGGATATTTTGTTTTTATAAAATCAATAAAGACAGGTCTAATATTATCAGTAACTTTACAAGCAAAGAAAAAGTGGAATTCATCATCTAACGTTTTACAAAATTTACAATGTCTTTGATTTCGTGGAATATTTTTGTAACGCCCTAGATCTATTTCTAAGTTATGATCACTTAAACGAAATTTTGTCAACAATTAACGATTTTTGAAATGTCTTTCCCTTTTTAAATGTTCTTCTAGTTTAATAACAGATTTTAGTTTACTATATAAGAAAAGTTTTAAAGAGTTATTAATCAAAGAAAATTGTTATGTTAATTGTTTTTCATAATGTTCATAAACATATTTTTTATAGAGATTTTAGCAATTTTAAATGACCTACTAAAAGCTTCAAAATCAGTTTTATCCATTTCAAATTCGGCAAATATTTCTTTTGCAAAGGTGTACCATGCGAATATGCCATTTTCATGGATATATTTATTTAGATCGAATGCCTCTTTTATCAGAGGATTTATTTTATCCGAATGAATGTGTGAGTAATGCATCATAACTTGTGCCTTTATAAAATAATCTAAAGGGAATCGTCCCAGCTCAGTCTTGGCTGCCAAATTACAAGCAGTTTTTATAATACCTAAAATGGTATTACAATATCTGTGATGAATCTTTTCAAAACAAAATTTGTCACCTAATGATAATGTATCACAGATGGTACCATGTGACCTAGATCTATAAACAGATGTATAAATTGATAAATCATTTTACATAAACCAGACTTCACTATTATAAAGCAAAATAGGTATAATTAAAGTATCAAATTATTTACATGACAGATCAGCTGGAACATTAACAAATTTGACATATATATTTTTTAGAGCAAAGAGTACTTTTTGCCCTTTTTTGGACAATTCTTGAATAGACCTTAAAATTGCCTTTATTATCAATAATACTCCAAAGAAAATTATATTCTATGTATGATAATAAATGATGGATTTTCTGCGTTGACTCCGATTATACCTATTTTGTCCCAGTATTGTTTAAAATACTGTTATAGTGACAACCGAAACCTTTTAACCGTAATGAAAGCGGGAGGTTTGGCGCCGTAAAATCTGATACAACCCACCATTTCTTTGGAAATGCCTGTACAAATGTACCAAGTCAGGGTCATTACGGTTTTCCGGTTGTTGACTGATTTTGTCTGTTTGTGTATTTATGAGTTGCCTTTCCCTTTGGAAGATTGTTCGGAGTTCGGTAATTTTGTTATTACCCTTATTCACAATATATTAATCGTTTTTATTTAGGGTTAGGCAACTTTAAAACCATTCGACAAGACACTCAAACTGACATTGATCAAACAAAACCCACTGTACATCCAATAGGTCAATCGAAGCAGTAAGCATTTAGCAAAGAATTATCAATAAGGCTGTACACATAATTCATTGCAGAAAACCACATTCACACTTAAAGTAACACTATCAGCTTATAATCAACATAATATATATGGTGCAAATAATACCAAAACGTTAGAAATTACTGTCTTTGATTATAGGCATTGAAGTAACACAGAGAACGCAGTTCAGGGACATATTTGGCTTTATATTAGAAACTACTCGTGAAACGGCAAACCTGCTCTCAGTCGATGGTGAACCTACTACCCGCTGCCATCAGAAGTACACAGGTCCAAAATACATATTACTACAAAAGATATACTGTAAACGTTTCATGACTTAAAATTGACATGTTTACACTGGATTTTAAACATCTCAATTCTGGTCCGTCATATTTCCTGTTGATGAATCATTTTTAAGGAAATATCCCAGTCTAATCTCATTTCTATAGCTTTAACATGATATAACATGATACATTGATATCACATTTCCAACAACTTGTGTCAACGCTCTGGAGATGGAAAATGGTGAAAAGATTTTCAATCATTCCATCAGGAATAGAAAGTTTAAATATAATAAGTAGTTAAATATATAATTCCAATTAATTAATGATCATTCGAGACATTGATGTCCGTTACGATTTCCGCATGAAAACGATGTTCGGCTCGTCTTTACTTCCATTTGTTTGTTGAAGTGCGCATGTCTTATTTGTGTTTATTTGCGCATATTGGTGTCTTGTGTACCCTTTGTTGCCAGTTTATCTGGATTGTCCTTTCTGACTTTTGAAATAGACCAGTTCCTATTTTTAGCGATGTGAGATTGTCTTATCTTGCACTAGTGCAAGACAAAAAAAATCACGTGCGTTTTACCGGCAAATGCATTTATGTCAACTGCCCCCAGTTCTCCATGCTTCACCAATAAAACCACGATTATATTACATAAGTATTTTTAAATTATTGTATGTATACTATTCTGCTAGCTAACAATTTAGCTATCGTGCACCTTTCATATTTCACGGTGTATGACTCTCTTCCAGTCAACGTTTGTTTACTTTGAGTAAATAATAGTGCTCTCCCTTGTTAGTAACTAACGTACCTCCCTTTGACCATATTCAAATATTTTTTACAGGTACATTTGTATTTATCGCTGTTGTATTTACATTTATCATATATTTATTAAATACATTGTATTTTATTATGAAATACATTTAAAATACTGCCAAAACACGGATGCATATGAATAAATTGAATATCTACTTCAGCAATGGAAACAAAATTTGCGGGAAAACGCTCGATCGGGAATGTAAACAAAACAATTAGGTAACAGCTGATAAAAGTGAGAAATAAAATCAAACAACGGCAAAAAATGCAAGACAGAAATCTCCGACACCCTCGGGTAAGATTTCAATCGTTCGCTGACTCGGCGAGCCTCGTCAGTGAACGTGTCGGAGATTTCCCTGTCTTGCACTTTTACCGGTGTTAGATTCTATATTTCTTGATTGCCCCTTCGGTTTTCTCTAAGGTTTATTGTAGAAGACTCAAACAGTCTTTTCTTCATTTATAATAAAACACGCCTGAATGAGTGAATCAATCAATCTTTTACATTAACATCTTGTTATTGACACAAATAATTATCCGTATTTTAAATCGAATTTAGATATTTAAATATGCATGTGTTCTGAAACTATCGAATAGCCATTTTTCATTTATATGACAATTATTAGTTTGCACATTTGCATTGAACGTTGATCATACTTGGCTTTAAATGGCAACTCGAATTAAAATAAAAACAATGTCATAGATACAAATAGTATTGAATCTAATTTAATGTTTTTAAATCATTTGAAAAATAAAAATGAAAACCACACGATCCTGCTCAAAAAGCTTAAGAATTCCCATAACGTTTGCTTCTGATTTTAGTGTCAAAGCATTAATGTCGGACATTACCAATGATTCAGAGGAAATCGATTATATTTTCTAGTGCCCGCCTTTCAGTTGGTTTGTATTTGTGTAAGACAAGTGATGGTGGTACAAGTGTATATATTCTTAATGTTTACGTTGTAGTCGCCAGCTGCAATAAATGGCAATGATTGCTTCTCCGAGAGTTTTAAAATGTATTTTAATATGCTTTTGAATTCTTCTTTTATATCTTCTAACTTTGCTTTATTGTGTCTCCCATGCCAAGAAATACAGATAAATTCAACGATTGGAACTCCTTTCGTCTTTATTTTTCTAAGACATATCCTTGGAATCAGTGTAGACCTCTGCTGAATATCTCCCATTCTGATAAGATCTCTAAGAGTATCGTCTAGCAATATTTGAGGACATTCTTCCAGAGTTACTTCAGTTATGACGAATAGAATACTTGCATCATTATGACCAGTGTACTGTAGATGTTCAGGCCAGCTGTAACCTTTCCCAGCTGTACTACGAATACTTTTCCAACTAAACTCCTGACATAAATCTAATGTGGCATGTGTGTTCGTGACAACATCATAAATCGCATGTTTACTTCTTTCTGATGGTTTGTCACCACGCTTTTGCTACCAATATTCATAATCATAATTTTCAGATGAGATTTTGTTGATGAACTATTGTTTATATCCGCCTCGTCACATGTACCAGTCGGTTGTTGAACTACCGCCATTTTTTATCAGTATCTTCATGTTCGCTTGTAATGGCTATTTCTATTTTCGAAGACATATTTTATTCATCCATACACCTGGAAATACAAAGTTGGGAAGCTTAAATATAACCTAGTGTCCTTGTTTTGTAGTTATTTCCTGCTTATTATATAGAACTTAATCGGCCCCAATGTTTTTAAGTTGTCGAAGATTTAAATAACTATAGGAACGCTCATTTTAGGGGGAGGATTTTTTTTTTTTTTCGTTTCGTCAATCTTTATAGAAAAATACCTTTACCTGATAGATACAAAGAATAAATAATCCAACCTTCTCTTTTCAAAAAGAAATATTGCTAAGCTTTGACAACATATACCGCACAAGAACATGTATGCACATTACTGTAAACACGATTACAGGAGGTTTCAGTAATTGGTTAATGGATATATACGTTGTACGGACGAAAATGGTTTTCTCTGTTTTCTCTTTTTAGTATTTTCGTTTTGTATCCAGGGTCGGAGGCGATATCGCTGGTTTCATACACTGTAACTATACCACAACTGGTAGGAATGGGACCTGCAATGCGAATGAGCTTTTAATAGTGTCGATAAGATATATTATGATGTGTTATGACTGATATTTCCATATTGTATCTGTTGCGTAGTTTGAACAGCGGTTCTAAATCTAGACTTTCTCGTTATGGTTACCTTCACTTCTTAAATATAAATTGCTACATTCCTTTTTAATCTTCATAGTTAACGTGCAGGTCTCCTAACTTATTGTCAAAGTACAACTTACCATCATCTCAAAAGTGGCCACTATGTTTTATTTTGAAATGAAGAAGCAACAGCAGTCACTTAGAGTGTATTATCTAGCATGATCGCTCATAATGGTTATATGTAGGAACCTTACTGTACGAAATAGCAAACTTCGAATTGTACAATGAATAACATTAATCATGTAAAATATAAAAGTGTTCTCGCCCTGAATATACAATAGTGCTCACTTTTTGTATGATATTTATTTCCTGTTATTTAGAATATAGACTAGTAGTTTTCTTTTACTGCTTGCACTAGAATGTCATTAAATTATGTCATCTGTCTGATATTGACCAACTTATTTATCATTGTCATTCGATTGACTTTTTTATCGATTAATGCTGTTTGGATCATTTGTAATATAATTACAAATTATTGAATCAATGATAGAATATCAAATACGTTGGACAAATCCATGTGTTCAGCTTTACTTATTTATTTTCGTTTCCAAAATGTAATTAAAGGACTGTCAAAGATGTCATATGTACATGGATGTCACGTGACAATGTGGAATTACGGCAATGTTAACTAAATTGTGTTACGGTATGGTTAAATAGCGACTAAGAACAGAACATATCCAAACAGCACAAATTAAATATTAATTTAATTTCCACATACTGTGCACGCGGTAATTATCAATACAATAAATGTATTATTGGTTCTTAATAGATTAGTATCGTATCTTATTAAAAGTACCGTGGTTGACACCATGTTCTCAAGGTAATGGTCTTGGATTGCTCGATTTCTATGGGTATTCCAGCTTCTCCCCTTTAAAACACTGACCACAACGAAATTACTGAAATTGTATCGAAAATGACGTTAGATATGATTATAATACAGAAACCCTAACCGTGAGCCATAAAGGGATTCGCGAGTACCACACTCCGGGTACGCTATTGGTATCTTCTGTAACTTTAGAAAATAAGTAATCGCATTGTAGGCTCTACAAGATGCTTAATGTTAGCAATTCTGACCCTTCCGGAGCACATGTTCTTACCTGGATTTTGTTGTTTCGTGTTCGTGGTATTTTATCTTTGTATTTAGTTTTTATTTTGTTAGTGGGTGACGGCACCATTTAAATTCGATATTCTCTGTTGGCATGTCAATTGATTTCCATTTTAATTCTAGTTTATTTTACCATATTTTAGACCATGATGTCTGATGTCAATACAACTGATTGCATTTGATAGTTTCTAATATATTAGGTAATAAGTCGTATTACGCCATGCAGTCAATTTGTAATGATTATTGGTCTGATTTAGCAAAGGTGATGACTAAAGTGTGTCGAACAGCAATATCTAAAGAATGGAAGAGCAAAATAAATAATTGACACTATTCCGTAGGGGAGAGTCACGTGTCCACTATTGTCCGTAGTTTTTTCTTGGACAGTGGTGTTTTTGTCTGTCGTTTTAGAGCCGAGTGTGTGGGTAATTTTGTCTTGGTGGAATGTGGTGTTATTGGTGTATTCAGAACAAAGTCGGAGTCTGGAGCATGTTCTACGACTGTCGCTTCATAATCGTTTGCTCTGAGTTGCTTTCTGCCAGACTTTTTGTCAATTTTTTTCTTGCTGTTTTTTGTAAGAAGTCGGAGATTAACAATTGTTCTTTTCTCAATGGGTTCTTGTCCTATGCTCATTTTTGCAGCGAGTAAATGAAAACATGTAGTTGTGGAAGGACATGGCATGTTTCTTTTGGGAACAGTGTCACACAATACTTACCACCTCTGCCTTGAATAATAAATGCTCCCTGTGATGGAACATGTGTTGTTAAGTTATTGTCAATAACATATCTAGCAAGAGAATTTTGTCTAGTTACCGATGGAGGAAACTGTTGTGTGTCTAGATATTCTGTTTCACAGTGTTCAGTGTGATTTCTTTCTTCATGTACAGTATCATCCAAATTTTCACTTTGTGGGTGTGCTAAAATTGTTTGTACAGTCTGTTCTTGTTTTAGGTACTCAATTATTTCTGAAGGTGCGACTAATTTTTTAGGGAGAACCAACTCATCACGTGGAATATTAGCCCTTGAAAACTCTGGTTTTAAATGGTAGTCACCCATACCCGATAAGCCTCTCATAACCTAAAAATAATCAAAGTTTTGTAAGAAATGAAAACCGAGAACAAGCATGTCAACAGATAACTCCTTCCAATCATTCTCTTGTTTCAGCACATCATTGTAGTTTTCTGACGGGTTATCAGTTATACCAGAGCAAGGATCATAAGAGTCCATCAAACTCTTCCAATAACCATTTACCTGCATGTTTAATGATATCAGATTTGAGTTCCCGTTCAAAGTAAGAGACTGCTGGTTCTGACCACTTCCAAGTAATCGACATAGAACAATCCAAGATTTCCTCCTCAGAATCACAAGCAAGCATTATCTTAAGCTGATCACGATACACCTTCAGATTATCAGGGGGCAACGAATCTGCTGTAAATGATACTTAAAATGTGGTTCCAACATGGAAGTATACCGGACAGTCGGGGAGTATAGTTTGAATAGCTTTCCGAATACCTGGCTCTCTATCAACTACAATAGGAATTTTCTTTTCGGATATTTTAGGAATAGGAGATTTGATAAAGCTGACAAAATGCTCATGCACACTTCCAAAATTTCTGTTGTGAATAACGAAAGCCAGAGGAACCAAAGGTGTCTACTTAAATAAGATATGCTTAAAAACAATACCTGACACATAGCAATCAACCAAATTAAAGGTTGTACTTAGCCTGGAAATGACCAGCAATAAAAACTGGAATAGAACTCATGATTAATCAATAAAAATGTACACGAAAAATACTTATAACAACCCTACAGTATGGTAAAGCACGTTGTAGCACTAGCATATACTGTAAGACTTTGTAAACTTGGAAAACTGGCACAGGCTTATATTTATATGCACTAGCCATGCGTTGTGTTCCAGTCATTAATTTGTTAATTGAACAAATTAAGTGAACTTGTGATCACCTTTAAATGTATGTTAATTAAGTAAAGCTTTTGTCATGTAATTAATATGACACGTACAAATTACAAATCATTACACAACTTGTTGAAGGTGATTAAGTAATTAAGAAAACATAAATATTAATTGAAAACCAACTTTTAATGTAAAAAATAATCATTGAATTAACAAAAAGGAAAAACGAAAAGAAAATAAAGTAAATATTATAAAATATCTGATGTGTTTACTTACAATCTTTTTCTGCTGTCGGTCTTTAAAAATCTCATCAATTATTACCCTTTCACATGTCTAGATTCTCATATTTATGTTTAAAAAATATATGTATATATAAAAAAGCTTATTTTACAAGCTTTCTGAATATAAATAGTCATCTTTTGACCGAAATTGCCAGTAAAAGGATAAATTTACACCAAAAACAAGACTAACACAAATTTTTACTGGCCACTTTGTTCTGCGTAAAAGTCTGTCCTGTCAAGATTTTTATACTTTATAGGTTTAAAAAAAAAATAGATATGTATATCAAAATAAAGCTGTGTTTACATGCTTTCCAAATATATAATCATCTTTTGACATAAGTTATTGTTAAAAGAATGATTCGAGATCTAACACAAGAACACTGATAATTTTCTCGCTGTTTTGTTTTGTGTAAAAGTCTGTCCTGTCAAGATTTTCATACTTTAATGTACACAAAAATAATAAACTTGTATATCAAAATAAAAGCTTATTTTACAAGCTTTCCAATATATAACCATCTTTTGACAGAAATTATTATTCAAAGAATAATTTGACATCAAAGACGAGAACACTGATAATTTTCTAACCTTTTTGTTTTGTGTTACATGTAAAGTCCGTCCTGTCAAGATTTCCATATTTTAAGATCTTCAAAAAAATATTTTTTTATACCAAAATAAAGCTTATTTTACAGGCTTTTCAAATATATAATTATCTTTTGACAGAATTTTTTTATTAAAAGAATAATATGAAAGCAAAGACAAGTACACTGATAATTTTGTTCCGTGAAAAAGTCCGTCCTGTCAAGATTTTGAATTCATCTTTCAATATTTCCAAAGAATTCTATATCAAATGTTATATATTTGTGTCTACTTTACAAATCAATTTAAATTTTCAAAAAAGCTCAAGTACTAAAAATGTATCAAAATTGCCCGTCCTGTTTTTAGACCAACTCGGATCATTATTGTATACAAGTACAGAGTATGCAAACGGAATGCATACTTTTGCAAATCTAAATATTTAGTACGTATCATTTACGCGTCACACATATAGTGATTACAGCATCGTAATGTAAGCTATTTATTTCTTTCATCTACATGTATATCAACAAGTCGCTAATTCAGGAAGATGCAGTGATATGCATGCATTATTACAAAAAGGTTAATATAGATAAATAGAATCTAACATCGGCAAGGGTGCAAGACGGGGAAATCTCAGACATCCGAGGGTAAGATTCCAGTTGTCTTTGACGAGGGTTTCCGGGTTTTGACGGTGTTTGATTCTATTTCTCACCCCATGATCCCGATTCACAAACAGCTGATCGTGTGTTTTGTTTTGTTTACCTTGTGCATTAATTTACTGGAGTGCGCATTCCGTGACGTAATAAATGGCCGATTTACTGCTCTTTGATTGATTATTGGTTCAATAAATGATATTTATGAAACCTTAATCCGGTTTTTATCAATGAAGCTTAGTAAAAGTGACATAATTCGTTGATAATTCTGTCATATCTTGCGGTCTTTGCCTTGAATTGAATTTTTGCTTCCTGTACAAAAATTCATTTCGACCCTTTTAAGTGATATTTTAACGATATTAGTGATTATATGGGCGTGCAAAGTATTTTTGGATTGTTTTTACAATTAAATTGAAAAGAAACAACCTTCGTCACGAGTTGAAAAAAATATATGTTAAAACGAGCTTTAATATCCCTTTAAGATACAGAGTATATATATTTTATTTCAAACATGTCAAACAAAATTGTTTTAGTGCGCTTTTAAAACCGTTTGACAATTTATTTTAGTTCGCTATTAGTTTTTTATTACACTAGTTGAAACACTGGCACCTCTTTGGGGATATATATATTTCTTGTAAATCAATTAGTCAATGCACTTAATGATAATGTTTGAAACCTTATAATTTAATCATATTTTATTGTACATAGTGGAGTGTCTGAGACTCGATTTTTTCATTTTTAATGCACCTATGTGACTTGCAGGTAAATCGCATATCAATGGAAAGCGCAAAATGTGCAGAATCCAATAAGACATGTCATCAAAGTGAAATATGCTACCTTTTCGTTGAAATTAGGGTCAAAGGTCAAATTGTAGCTTTTTACTGTTTTTGCAATGAATTACTATTTATCATTTCTCGAGACCTTTATGCAGATAATGTCATGAGCAATCTTTTTTTTCCAACAAACACTAAGCTAGTCTCAAGATCTATGTCCAGATTTAATCTGTGTGACTTTTCATGACATCATTTTGTTGACCGATTTATGAAACTATGGGTCTGGTAAACACTGGTTGTCTTTTCAAATTATTTCGGCAATATGCATGATATATATGCATTTTGTTGCATATAAATGTGTCAAGAGGTTTCGTAGAAAAATATAATAATGTAAAAACAAGGGTCAGAACGTCTGTGTATACGACGAAGATTGCTGTGAAAACATGATACAATAAGTCGGAAAATCAACGGTAAGATTATTCTGGACTATAGACAACACAACCAGGAATACTATTACTAGAATATGTTTCCTGTTAGTTAAGAAGCCTACCAACCAAGCTTAAGAGGGAAGGGAGTATTTACAGCTAGGACACTTATTATACTGGTCTGTGTGAACGTAATGGAAAATAAGTTCGTACACATTACAAACTACATATACACTTTATGACTCATCATTCTCCCGCTCATCCTGCTCGTCAACATTGGTTGTCTGTGAGTGAGTCAAACTATTCTGACAATGATCACTTCCCTGACATAGACACAACTCAGTGCAACTTAATCTTTGCTCATAACAAATACAACCACGCTTGCATACATATCTACCTTTACAACTGCATATCAGATCTTGCAAGAAGTCTGATGACATCATACCAGTAAAAAGAACTGGTTCAAGGTCGTTGCTTCCCTTTTGCCATCCAAAATCCAAGGGCGATCCTACCGGTGGTTTAGCTAGATGAAATGTCATCTAAACTGTTGCTTGTAAACTAGATCTAACCACATGAAAAAGGCAGAGGTAGTGTCACAGCCAGTAACAGCATGAAGGGAGGGTAAAATCTGACGTGTGATATTAAAAAGTGAGCTACACAAATCGTGAACTGGGATATATTTCCTACCATCTTTATCACTAAATACAGTCCCCATGTATAACAACAGCTCTTCTGTGAGCTGCATCTGTGAAAAGTAGTGCACACAAAGAATCGGAACATCTGATAATGATTCGGCCTCTTACATCGAAAAACTCAAAATTGCTTGTCAGCGGGTAAAGCATGTAAGATTATGCGGGTATTCGCTTCTTCTTGTGTGCTGAAAAAGAGCTACACAATCAATAGCCTGGTTTCCTACAACCTTTTTGACGACTTCTGGATTGCAAAAGGCACCAGCAAGGTATAATGTATACCCATTAAACGACGGCTGTTTTACACAGTAATAATTCAAAATGAATTCTCCTATAAAAGAGACAAGAGCCTGCTTATTTTTTGGTATTTGCTAAACATTTTCGGATATGACGCTGCCTTCATTAACTTGGTAAACTCTGTGTCCCTCTGATGACGAGGAGCGGCGTTCCCTTTCGGCAGACTTGATAGCATTTTAGATCTCATAGCGGTCAAAGACATCCACAACAGTTTCAAAATGCAACGATTATGATTATGATATACGATGTCGCAAAAGCACCGAAACTGGAAGAAGATGTCGTGTCCATTGATTGAATAACACCCATGATATCTCTGATAAGTACTGTGGAATCTATCAAATGGAGGAAGTATAGACAGACTCCTTTTTCCAATTCTCGACAATGATCAGATTTGCTTCCTTACTGCATGCTTCCGTCGTCGTGAAAAATAGCGGTTGGTATCGGTCCAATAGGATAAGATAATAATTTTTCAATGGTAACGTCATCTCTGCATGATGTTAGAGCTAGAGCTCGCCGAAAAATTAGCTCTGGATTGATGTTGCTCCTAACTACATCTCCTGGTCTACATTTTAGGTTTGTTTTCTTATGCATGTCTGTAAACGTCTTAATGTTAGATAGTTGGATTGGTCCATAAGAGCTTCCAGACAATAAAGCAACAATAAACTTTTTCGCCATAGCAGCGTCCGTTTGGTACGCGTTCAACAATGATTCTTTTGAGTAAGCAATTTGCCATATATACTACATTCTCTACAAACCCATCATTAGTAATTCTCTATACCATTTCGCCATCATCTGTCAGTGTTGTTATGTTCAGAAGTTGTTTTGTTCTCTCATCGGATGTAATCTTGTGTAATTTGTTCGTCTCGTTTACATGTCTTGCATTAACAGAACACGCATACAGACCACTCTATATCAGAAGATCTACTAGACCGAGTAAGAACAAGGCTACTCACTGAGTTAGTATTTTCAGTGGGATTGGAAACATTTTGAGCAGTAGTAGAAAATAGGACTTGTAACAACTTCTATAATATTGAAAAAATTGTTGTGTGTACATTTTCAATTGTCATAAACTCGTCAACTAATCTCATATAAACCTCATCTTTACGCTTGACAATGGCAGAGATAAGTGTAAAACGGCCATTACTCGTTGAGGAAAACACATGGCATATAACACAGCGTTGTCAATTAATAGACGGGTTTCCCTTTTTAGAAGAAGAGTATGCTAGCTACTTTAACAAGACTTGCGTGATCAGACATACAGTCATCTGTCAAAAGTATTGGCACATGTAAAAAAAAATCTCTATATAACCAAACAAAGCCAATTTTTTTTCAAAAAAAATATTGTGAAGTCATTTCTGGATAGATTTTAACCAATTTTACACCAAAACATTCGGAATTGTCTATATTTTGTTTGTTTATTTGCTCATTATGTTTATATGAGTTGTTTTTATTGGTACATAGTTTTTCCATGATTGTTAATTTTTAAGATTTCTTTTTAGTCGAAATATATAGGAAAATCAAAGTCAATTTTTGTTTTGGTTGATTAAAATACTAGTACCACCGCTGCCATGTTTCCCAATACTTTTGACAGATGACTATCTTAAAAAGAACTTTAATTTCAACGAAATAAGTGATCTATTTCATGGTACATCGAACTAGTTCGCTTTTATGTCAACAAAAATACAATATTTGCTCACAACGTTGACTTTATTAACTGATCTCATCGCAGTAATCGAGTAATGCGTGCTAATATACAGAGTGATTTGGGGTGATTAGTATACGGAACACACTTCGGTAGATGATTAGCAATCAATTCCGCGAATCGATCTTAATGTGAAATGCAATTGATATTGTCAATACTATTTAAAACATTTAAAATCGGAATATAATTTCTAAACTAATTAACTCAAGTTCAAAGTTTACTCTCAATGTTGAGAAAAATTTCACAAAACCGTACAAATTCGCAAATTATATTAGAAAACTGCATTATTGTTAAACATTAAGATATATGCCGTGTTGTCCGATTAATATTGCGTAAATAAAACGCATTTATTTTCAAAAGTACATTTACAAAGAATGTATGGTTTTCTGCAGTAGTACATGTATCAGTTAATTACAATGAAATTTGAAACTTAATGTCAAATTAACAAAGATTGTACGTACGATTTCGTGACGACAGCTTAAAACATGAAATATAAGTAGATCTATTTTACTTTCATTTAAAACAAAAATTAGGTGCATGCCAGGTGGGCGCATTAAACTCGAAAACTAAACGTCTATTTGAAAATTGTCACTGCACTAACAATAACAAGCAATATAGTCAGACACAAGTTTATATAACGTAGACCGTCTTCTTCTTTATATGCATACTATAAACACATGTAACTAAACATAAAATATGATGATAATGGTTTATTAATTCTTCCATATAAAGACTATATGGGAAACAATGTGAAGTGGAATGAAACATTGTGACAAAACAAAATATAAATAAAAACAAACACACAAACATGTTGATGAAAACCAAAACCATATAATAGTAAATAAATTATAAACCTTGACCGTGCATACTGTTCGTTTCAATAACTTGATTAAAATCAATACTTAGTTACGACTTAGTATCGGCACATTGCTGTAAAAACCACGTTGACGTAAAATCACTCCATAGTCATGATTTAATCTCCGATGCAATCAGACGGAGCTTGTTAAATAAATCAGAGTAACACGAATGTGACAATACATTATTACTATGGAAGAGTCTGTGAAAAGTTTTGAAACTCTACATAATACAACAGCTAATAATCTAAATGGGACATACTATCTTCCGTCTTATATTTTTTGGTATGTGACTATAGCCAATGCTGTTATTTTTGTACTAGGAGTTACAGGAAATATCTTTGTGTTGGTTGTTGTTATAAGTAACAAGACGATGAGAACACATATGAATATCTTGTTGTGCAGTCTATCTGTTGCTGATCTTTTTGTGTTGTTAATTTGCCAACCTGCAGGAATGATAGAATTCTACGGGAAAGATATATGGTTTCTAGGAGAAACGCTATGTAAGTCAATGTATTATATATTTGTCTGTTGGATTTGGGAATTGTTACGAGTGTGGTATTTCTTCGTTTGTTTAGTTTTTTTTTGTTTTTTTTTTGTTTTTTTGGTATTCTATGCAATGCAAATGCAATTTTATCAATTTATTATACATTTTTTTCTATTGGATTATGAAACTGTTACGAGTGTGATATTATTTATTTTGTTTTGTTTTTTTATTTTATTGCAGCATTTATGCAGTACAAATACAATTCTATAATTACCTTAAAAACAAACTTTTAGTAGAGATTACATTGTCAGGGATCATAGAGGTGCAACATAAAGAAAGTATGTTTATACTACATTTACATATAATTAAGTTAACAGCGTTTAATGAACATTTGATCTAATAATATAAATAATTTTAAAAATATCCCGATGTATTAAGAATGGTGCGGGTTATTTTATTTATTACTTTTTTCCTGCATTGTGTTTCAGCTGTTTCTAACAACGAGAATATAAGGGAAACACTGTCCACGTTTGTTATATGTTGGTAAAAAGAGGGTCCCTAAAGTGGTATGGGAGTTATTAATGAACTTTAAATTCAAAATAATGCATTTGAAATGATGAAGTGTGAATTTACTTTCTCTCAATGTAAACCTCTAACTATGTATGTTTTATTGGGAAACTTGTGTAAAAATTAACTGATACCATTTCCTATATTTCGCAAAGAAATAGTTGAAGAAATAAAAGATGATTTACAAATAATGATATCCTTTTACTTAACTCTAACTTACAACCAAGCCGAATGCAATGGGTTTTTTTTTTTACATATTTCAATTATGTAAGATTTAAAAAAAAAACTGATCTATGCAAATGCTCACTAAATCAACTCCTTTAGATCTATATTATGGTTTTGTTTTGCTTGTTTATGTTTTATCAGATAAATGATAGCCTTTGATTATAAGTGTCTTGAAACTTGATGAGATGCATCGAGTGCTATTCTTTTAATATGAAACCACAAAGTTCGTATCAATAAAACAGGTGAAGTAAAGCGAAGTACGATATTAAATTAAATAACTTACGATGCTAGTAAAAGCAGTTTGTGTAAACGTATAACTTTCATTTAGTTTAGTTTTAGTTTGTGTGTACCGGTCTTTTTTAAACCAATTGTGCGATATAATATCTAATAAAAGTGTTACAAATAAGGTTTGAAGATACCACAGGTGTAATCAGAAGTCGTAAATCGAAGAAGGAATGACAATACAATGGCCAAAATACAATGATATACAAAACACTATATTGAGCAACATGAATCGTACTAAAATCAAGAAGATGCTCCGGAATGATAAGCAGTTCTTGCTCCACTGGAGGTACCCGTCATGTACTCTTCATTCAAATCTGGTGAAAAGTCACGAATGAGAAAAGGACTGGATGGTGATTACCACAAACGGAACACAGGCGTGGTAATTTGTGGTGCAGATACTCCTTAACGGTTGATCAAGTCATGGTGGCGATATATCAAGCAAAAGATCGTGGATCATTTCCCTGGCTAACTGAAAACTATAAAACACAGAGACAGAGGCCGAATGAAATATAGATCCTGTTTGGGGCAGAGATAAACTGTGAAGTGGTGAAACAGATCAGTGTCTAATTCTTTATTCAGACAAATTTATATTGTTACGTGCGATTGATATTCGAATTTTCGATTCCGATCTCAATAATAGGTATTTATCTTGTAATCCCCAGTTTTCGCACGAACAACATGATAGTTAGCATTTCTATGTAGTTTTATATTGATAGCTTCTGATTACTTTGGTATCTTCAAGCTTTTATTGTGACTGTCGTGTGCCATAAATACATATTCTGCTATATTGTTGTTCTTTATACAAATGTAGAGGGCTAAGGTTATGGTGTTTAATGCCACTGTCAACAATATTTTAGTTCTATCGTAGCGGTCAGTTTTAATGGTGCAGGAGACCACAGTACATTTTTCAGTTTTGTTCGTAATGCCACTGTCAACAATATTTTAGTTCTATCGTAGCGGTCAGTTTTAATGGTGCAGGAGACCACAGTACATTTTTCAGTTTTGTTCGTATTTGTAATAATGTTTCTGTCGACTTTTACACAAAGGAAACCGTTTACGTATAGGTGATTGAAATATGTCACTGACAGTGTGTTTTTTGTTTTTATTATTATATCGCCAAATTTTATTACCGCTATAATAATCTTGTATCTTAATGCAATTATTCAAGGAGAGATCTGATCAAAAATGGCATGTCACATTAATATTTTCACGGAGACGATATTATTACAGCTAACAATTTCATATCTGACACATCTCAGCTTGTAAAATTATTATAAAATTTAATTGGCCAACGCTTAGTTATATTGTTGCAACTAGAGCTGACTTTTTGAAGAATGTTTTCTTTGCTAACAATATAGATAATCTGTTTTAGTAACACTGACCACACGTATGTCCAACAAGCAGTTAAATGGGTATTTCTGATTATATTTCTATACATATATTATACTGCATATTAAATTCCAACAAATTGTGGGCCGTCGTGGTCATCGCTGTGCAATAAGTGTATATCACCACTAAGGTTGTGTGGTCTAACCCGGTTCATGGCGAGGTGTACTCGATACAACATTATATGATAAAGTTTGTCGGTGACTTGCGACAGGTCAGTGGCTTCTCCGGTTTCTTCCACCAATGAAACTGACAACCACGATATAACTGACATTGTTGAAACTGGCGTTAAACACCATAAGCCTAAACCAACAAATTCGTGACATATTTATACTAGACTCCCACAAGGATCTATACTTTCTTTAAAAGTGTATGCTAACTGATACTAAATATGTTAGGAATATCAGTTAAATATTTTGGCACTAAAAAAAGAACTTTGCACTTCGGATTCCACTTTCTTAGATTTTAGTAATATAACTACAATAATTCACATTCATGGTAGTGTGTGGTCTTTTTGAGAAGAAGCGCGGACTTGGATTTCTATCCGCATATGTCTTGATTGTGTATGTTCAATGAATGAGTTGAGATGCGTTTGTTGATATTTGTAGAATTATGAATTTGTAATTTTTCAATGTGAATTTCATTTCTCACCTGTTTATATTAGATTCTTAGGCTAATGTGAAATTTATTGCGATCATAAATGGATATAGATTGTATGAATGAAAAATACCCTCGGTTCGACTTGAATTGCAACTTTATGCCTCTACGTTAAGCATTAGTCTCAAATACATTTCGGAAACTAAATGTCAACGGATCATTAACTCTATCCGTTTACCTAGAAACGAATATATTTATTCTCAATTTTTAAGCGAGAAAACGTGTTATCTAAAATCAATCAGTTTATTGTTTCAAATATTGCCCACAACGATACAAGAATAAATGTGACAATGAAATACGACTTCATGTAACTACACAGAGTAGACTTGAAATAACCCCCATGTGGGACCCGGATACAACCAATATCACCACAGGGCATCCTCTTGCTTCTCATAGGATGCAAACTAGTGGGATGAAATGTTTGACAACCGGTCAAGGAACACGGTCTAACTGGTCCTACAGCAATACCTGTTGTTTTAATGAATGTTCTTTTCACAATAACCTCATCAGTTAATTGTTACAAGTCGTTAAAATCTAGCGATGTGATGATTATTAAACGATTGCGTTAAATGTTGTTGTTCAATAAAACAATTAAACCTTTTTGGTGAACTTCTGTTCACACAATATATTGTAAAAATCTAACTTTCTGTCGACACCAGTATGGCAGACTTCAGTGATACCAAGACCCAGAATGAAAAAAAAAACGAAATTTACGAATACAGAGAGGCTGTTAACAAGAGGGCGAGTTCCTGAGAATCTACAACGTTTGAGGGAAAGGCATTAGACAGGAAAATATTAGAAATGAAGTGAATGATCTGGGTGTTTTATATAGGACCGAGAGAGAGGTCCACCGCAAACACGTAATCATAGCGAGGGAATTAAATGAAAAATAAAAAAAAAGACAGAATAGAAATACCCAGAACTACAGCAGATCCACAACAAATACAACAAACCATTAACAAATTTGTAGCCTCATTGTCATCAATGATTGTCCATCAAAATTATTTTTAGAGTTGTTGCTTAATTGAACATATTTAATGTATCTCCGATGACTTGTAAGAAGCTGTTACTGGTTACAAATCGTAAAGTAATGATGATTTACTGTGTTGGCACATATTTTGTTTTATCTCATCATTTAAAGATCAGCCAGGAAACCGAATGCCAAATATGTAAATCTTCCTTAGTTCAGAATCAGAAACATATAACAAGACATCTTTATCTCTGAAATGCTTCTTCCTTTGTTGAGATGGAACATTAAATTTTGCAATGGCGGCCATATTTATCTCGTCGTTAAATGCTGGGTTAATAGCCGATTGATAAATTGCGACTAAATGGCAAATATTTTTTAACAACATTTAACTGTGTCATAATTTTTTAGCGGCTCTGTTACGTAATAGAAACTTGTGAACGGTGTCTGCGAGCTGCGATTTTTAACTTTTTATTACATTAAACAGCTTCAGCTAGGTTTCCGAGGAGAGTTCGGACTTAATACTTTGAAGGGAGGTATGACCCTTAAAAGTCACATTCTTTCTATTAAAACATAGCCAAGTTGTGGTATCATGTCACAAACATTTCTCTTCAATCGTTTTTCTGTATTTATTGCCGTTTTGCAGATATTCAGAAAATAAGCGAAAGGTCAGAATCTATACCTTACATTTTAATTCGGTCATGGATAAAATATTCAGAAGACCATTGTTGAAAACTCTAGGTGTGTTGCTACTTATGGGCTTAGTGTCTTTACCAAATAATTTGTTCATGGAACCTTAGTGGTTGGGGCGTGTTGGTATTACACCTCGTTCGGATTCATCAGGCATGTATCCATAAATCGAAACAGTTGCCTCTTCACGTCCCACACATCTTTTCATGATTTGATTTGCTCTATTGTGGTCTGAGAGTTACGATAACAAGGTTCAGGAACAAGACCACCGATGTTTTCGTCGAACACCACAAACATCTACGGTTTCCATATCACTTCAACAGCAAACCAATGAATTGGTTTAATCTGCAACATACATAGTTATCTAATGTTACACTCCTTTCAAGGAAAATGCAACCTGCAGCTGTTAATGAGCAATTAACATATATTTCCTATTGACATATCCTTTTGATCTAAGATGTGTATCTTATTTTGTCATCAATATACCTACAATGCTGAACTCTTGGCATTGAACAAAACTGAATTGATCAAATTTTAATCAAATTTTAAATTAAAAGATGTTTACGTGGTAAAAGCAAACTTTAGTGCAATCAAATAGTATTTGTGTTGAATATAAAAGTTTGAGCAAAACCAACACCACAAAATGATCATACCCATATAAATTTACCTTCCCAAAATTAACTGATGACTACTCGGCCCACGGGAATTCACTGTCGTCACCAGTAATATACAAACAATGATTAATGACAAGATATATAAAATAATAAATTCCTGGGACCTATCAGATGTGATAGTGTAGAAGAAAAATTCACCATGAATGACACTGAATCTAAAATTGCCAGACATATCGCTTGCGGACGGAAATAAAATGCTCTAAGATTCAGTAAATACAACATTACGTGTTGCAATTAAATGCTTCTAAGTGATATTTTAATATCATATTGTTTAAAATAATAATTTCCTGGGATCTATCAGATGGAACAATATAGACGACAAAATTCAACATGAGTGACACTGAATCTAAAACTGTCTGACATATTGGACTGTGGACGGGAAAAATATGCTCTTTGATTCCGTATATAATACATTATACTGCTTCAAAGTAATCTCTTAATATTACATTTATTTTCATACAAACTTATATGAAATGGTGATCAACAATATTAATACCACCAATAGAAAATGACATGAAACCTGCAATAATCTTTTGAGAAATTTTAGAAAGCAATTCTTACAACTTCACACGTACACAACAGGTCATGTGGAGGACGATTAACAGTAAATATAATAGTGGCGTTTAATTCAGTACTTTCAGTAGCCACCGCACACTATGTATGTCTTTACGATTCCAACCGATATAAGTTGTAACATCATGTACGCCGCACAAGTTTGATAACTCGATGTTGAGTCTAAAACCCCATCATTTAATAAATATGGCAGTCTTAACTTCTTAAAAATTCAGTTTGCTAAATATGTAGATAGTGTAATTATGAAAATGAAAGCTTACAAAAATGATGATCAACAATTCTACCAATATCAGCAAAACGAACAATCACCTCTCACATGAATTCAGTCAACACAAACACAAAATACCATGACATGTGACATTGGAAATAACTCCTACATACTGTATTACGCCATAAAGTCATGCCTTCACATTTATTTGAACTCAGTTTCTACTTTGTTATTCATATTTATTTCCCATTACTTTTATGGGATGGTCTTTAACTATCAATTGTTCCTCATACAAATGAACATATGCTTCTAAATAAATGTACGAAGTAATTATCTAGATTGTTTTCCCTCTCTCTCGATAATTGATGAAGACGTCATGCGAACATTTTTAATGAAATGAATAAAAGACTAAAGAAATCGCATGGTATAAATACAATGACATGTCACTTTTAAACCGATATATCAAGGAATACAATTACTGCTATAATTACCTCTGCAATTGTATTTGGAATAAAATGTAATAATAAAAAATACCACACTTTTGGAAAAATCATAGAAAGAAGCAAAACCGATAACTCTAACACGCAAATACATGACCTCTGACCCCTAACACGCAAATACATGACCCCTCACTTTCCTCACTTGAAACAGGCATTTCGATAAAAACTGGCGGGGTAAGACAAGTTTTACGGTCCCAAACTCATCTCTTAGTGGAGTGATGCGGTTATACAAGTGTTTTTCACATCACATGTTAGGTGCCGTCAAATGCGTGAAACACGACGCGTTTCATTGAACAAACATTAATTCATCAAATTTTAATGAAATACTAGTTAAAAGCTGTATATGTTGTAAAAGCAAATTTTAATGAAATACTAGTTTAAAGCTGAATATGTGGTAAAAGCAAATTTTAATGAAATCAAATAGGATTGGTGTTAAATATAAACATTTGAGCAAATCTACAGTACCACA
This sequence comes from Gigantidas platifrons, assembly GCA_002080005.1. Taxonomy (NCBI): domain Eukaryota; kingdom Metazoa; phylum Mollusca; class Bivalvia; order Mytilida; family Modiolidae; genus Gigantidas; species Gigantidas platifrons. The sequence goes on from MJUT01041170.1 coordinate 1,202,474, forward strand.
AAATGATCATACAAAATTAACATACCAAAACTAAATGATGACTACTCGTTCCCGAGAATTCCGTGTTGTTATCAGCATATAATTGGTAATGATTAAATTAATGACAAGATATTACATGTAATATTACACCAGTATTGGATGAAGAAAATATGTCCCTGAAAATTCAATTTCAAAAACGGCGATACCTTTACTAAGCTATTCCTGCATGTTTCAAGTCGAAATATGTTCCCAACAATTAGAAATCTGCAAATCCGTGTGCATGTTTATCGTCCTCGCCATTGTTGTGGAGACTGATTAACTTTCGGTTGATTTGTTCCGATGATTGCCGATCATGACCTCGTGACGAAAAGATAAACAATCATGGATGCTGAGGTAAGCACGCACACATTCTTGACAATGATTATTGAGGAATCTGTCTGTTTCATGTCGTGTGAACCTTTTTTTTTTTATGGTGCAATTATTTGTATGTGGTACACACGGAATATATTTTTACTTGCATCCGACATTTTTTCATCAACTGAACCCGTGTGCATGAGCGATAATCTCCACGAAAGAGTTCAAATCTTTGGTCACGCGCATATCATTTGCATTACTGTACGGGAAAACAGAATGATCTGCTGTCAAATATTTTGCTATTTGCTCTTAAAATCTGCTTTTGAACGGATTTGTAATGTTATACTGTTGATTTTAGTTAAAATTAAGTGAAAATATTTAAGTCAAATATTTTGCGATATTTGCCTTTCATATTACTTTAAAATTAAGTGAAAATATTTAATCCAAAAATTCCACTTTATTTGCCTTTCATATTACTTTAAAATAATAATTTCCTGGGATCTATCAGATGGAACAATATAGACGACAAAATTCAACATGAGTGACACTGAATCTAAAACTGTCTGACATATTGGACTGTGAACGGGAAAAATATGCTCTTTGATTCCTATATAATACATTATACTGCTTCAAAGTAATATCTTAATATTACATTTATTTTCATACAAACTTATATGAAACCTGCACTAATCTTTCTTCCAGAAGCATGTTTTACATATTTTAGAAAATAATTTTTACAACTTACCACGTACTCAATAGGTCACATAAAGTGAAGGACGCTGGGTGTTGAGACCAAATCCCCATCATTTAATTAAAAGGGAAGACTTGACTTCTTAAAAAATTAGTTTGCTAAAAACGTAGATAGTGTAATTATGAAAAAGAAAGTTTTATGAAAAAAATTATGATCAACAATATTAATACAAATAGCAACAAAATGAACAATCACCTCTCATCTAAATTCGCTGAACACAAAAACAAAATACCATGACATGTGATGCTGGAAATAACTCATACATACTTACTTCAGGACTGTATTAGGCCAATAAGACATGTCTTTGCTTTCGTTTGACCTTAGTTCCTACTTTGTTATTCATATTTATTTCCCATTTCTTTACTGGGATCGTTTTAAATTATATCAATTGTTCCTAATCATGAATGTACGAAATTATGATCTAGATTATATTTCTTCTCTCGATAATTGATATATCAAAGAATACAATAATTGCTAATTGTGGCGCCACTACCTTTGTCTGCTTAATAAAATGAAATATGCTTAAATCTTAGACAGAGGAAAAATCGATACCCCTATCGCACAAATACATGACTGCTCACTTTCCAGACTTTGTACAGGCACTTCAATAAAAAGTGTCGGGGCTAAGCTAGTTTTACAGTCCCAAACTCCCCTTTGAGTGCAATGATGCGAGTACTTTCCACATCACATGTTAGGTGCCGTCAACTGGTGAATTGTACTCGATACAACATTATATAATAAATATTCTAAGTGACTGACTTACTCCTTTTCCCACCGCCAGTAAAACTGATCACTGAAATATTACTGAGCGTGGCGTAAAGCACCAATAAAGGGCAGATAACTCTAATAATTCTCAAAGCATAGAGCAGATAACCCCATTAGTACTGACAGTATGGGGCAGATAATTGTCAGTAGTAAAAGCAAAGGATCAGTTAATTAACAATGGTTAAATATTTTCTTGAACTGCAATAAGTTTAATGTTACACATAATAGGGGAGAAAATATTGTCAATGATAATAATAATAGGATTAGCAAAATATAAATCCTACGATATCATCAAAAGAAATGACACTAATATAATATTACCCTCTGTATACGAGTGAAGAGAACAAACGCCAATATCATAGTTTGATGTTTAATAACGTTTAGAACATACTCACCTTTGCTGGACAAATCTTTGCTTTGATTACATCTATATTTTATCTTTGTTACTTTTATTTCCATTGGTGTCTGGGATCGTTTTTAACGATTGTCTATTGTTCCTCATACATTTGAATAATTGATATTACATGTATGTCCCAAATAACGACGCAACTTATCCTTTTTCTGGAAAATTGAGGGACAGACAATATGTCAATTACGAATGAAATGAAGAAAAGTCCGACATATCCCGTGTCACTGAATAGACATAGAATAAAAACAATTTACTAATTTAATTCTTATGTAAACAAATTTTCCGAAAATTAATCTTTCCGTGAAATTGCATGCATTATGACATCATAATTAGACGGATAATGCTAAAAATGGAATATAAACGACATTTTTAAAGTATATTTTAGCTATTTTATATACCTCCACAGTCTTCTACCAACACCACATTGGGCAGTTGTTTTGAGTATAGAGGGTTAATGATTGTATCAAAATATTTTGTTGGTGGAGGTTGTTAAATATTGATTTATTTATAGCCTCGACCTGACCTTAAAATCAATATTTTCACTCTTCAGATTAAATATGTACATGTACATGAGACCATTATACACAATCTATGTACATTTTATGATTGATTTCAAGGAATGAAATTTATCAGTAAATAACTACTATTTCTGTAAATAATTGTAGTTACTTTAAATACAGTCTGGTACATTGAAACCAGAAGGAAAACTCAGTGCACGCAGTCGTCAATGCGAGAAAAGGGAATTGGGACTACATGTATATGGGCCCTTTATGAATTTTAGAAAATACTTGATTAAAAATCGATGTGTTTTATTTTATAGACGACATCATACTTTTGATGTTAAAACTTGTTTCCACTGTACGTTATGAGCGTGATTTGTTTACTGTATTTCGTGGAATTTTGACGATATTTCGACGGTTTTCGAAGAAATTAAGTACCTCGACGGACTGCAGAGGTATTAAAAAACGATGGAAAATGTTCAAATATTACAAGCACTTTGATGACGTTTCGAGGTTTGAGAAGCATGATATTTCCTATCTTTGCCGTAAAAAACGATTATATGTAGGCATGTAATATTTTATAAGATTAAAATAAAATAAAATGAACACAAATTCATCCAAAATAGTTTTTTTTGATAAGCCACCAATTATTGATTATTTATTTTCTTCCGGAATACTGAAATAGTTATTACTACCGGGATACTGACATAGTTTTAATACCCATCAGTGCTACTTCTTAAGGGTGTAGACCTGGGTTACCCTAAAATGTTCCCATCATTCAAATTTTTTTTAATTTGCATCATGGAATAGTTATGTCTAAATACATTATCTGCCAAAGTTTCAAAAAATTTCACCGTGCCGTTTTCTCCATAACTCATCTTAGATATACCAATTTTGGGGTATTCTTGACGCTAGATGGTAATACTAGTTTCGGAAGATTCCAATAGATATGCACATTTATTTCTTATTGAAAGGGAATATTTTGGCTTTAATACACTTGAGAGTGTTGTTGTTGAATAAATATGAAATATCTAGCATATCTGAATATCCTGTTTGGAGATAATCACATGCAAAACAGTGGAAACTGCAAAAAAGGGGGGATGCCATGAGGACCACTTTGGTATTTAAAATCGGATTAAAAAAATCCTGCCATTTAATTTCCACCAAAAAATGTCACACTGAAGAATAGACATATAGACATCATTGCACCAAATTTTACAAACTTTTACCGTCAGATTTTTCAAATATTTAAATTTATGTTTTTTTATAGATGGCATCCAGAAAATGAAATTGTCGAGGAAAGTTATCACACACCCATCCTTTGCTAGTTTCTTTGTTTGTGAGATAAAAATTAACTAGATACCAATAACAAAAAGCATTTGAAATCTTATAATTGACACAGTGGATGTCCAAATTACCAAATGACTGCATTTGTCTTTTTTTATTTCCAGGTCGGCTGGGGAGGGGGAGAGGTGGTTTGAGGATGACTCTACTTGATTAATTCATAACAAACAAAAAACACAGACAGCCACCAAGCTGTATTGTTAAATTCCTTCAAATTCTGTGCTCCAGTTGTATTCGTTTGATTCTGGTTATTGTTTAGTTGTCTTAGGAGAAGGGGGTGGCGGTATAAGAGAGGATCAGATATTACAATTTTTTCCCAAACATAGCTTTCTATTTTTTTACTACCAAAAAATCAATTTGCTCTATAGTTTCATAATATCAAAGATTCTGGTGTATATATTTAATTTATTTCTTTTTGACAAACCCTTGAAATTCAATAGAAAAAGGTTGTCACACAAATTGTGTTACATTTCTGGCATTTTTGACAACATATTTCGGTGAACATTTTTTCTGGAAAGAGATATTTCAATATTTTGTGGGCACCGGCATATAATAACACACTGCCTGACACTGGCAAAAGCAGCAATAAGATATAAAAATACAAGGAGCAGAGCTATGGAAAGGTAAAAGGAAAACGAGTCTTTTTTTTAACTGGCCATATCAAATGTAAACAATCTTTGTCACCAAGAAGCTTGGAATTGAGGGGAAATTTTCAAACGCACAGATGATCATATATTTGAGAAGACACTGAAAATAGAGTTATCTCCCATACCACAGGCCTACACCCTTAAATGAAGTAAAATAGTTTTATCCCAAAGGAGTAGGTATGTTTGGGTATAATCCGAGATATCCTTAAGTAATTATCCAAGAAATTTATCTTGCTTAGACATGATGTGGTTAGTTTATCATCCCGCTCTGCTCATAGATTAATTAGATTTTTGGTGTTTCAACGCCACTTTCAACAATATTTCAGCTATATCATGACGACCAGTTTTAGTGGTGGAGGAAGCCGGAGAACCACCGACCATGGGCAAGCAACTGGTAAATTGTATCACATGCGAGTCGAGTGCACCCTTTTTGTAATTATAAAGCCGGGCGCGAACCCACGCCGTATTGGTGATAGGCTTGTATGAATTGTTAGATCCAACGACCTAACTCATTGAGCCACCCGACTCTGCTCAAAGAAGGAACGATGTGAGAGAAAAAACCCGGAACCGATTTTTTTCACGTGAAAATATATGTTAATTATTTTACTTTTTCTAAATGTATCAATTAAATAGAAACTAGAGGTGTACAACCAAAAACAAGCATTGTTCCGTTCGAATACATAAACCTAAATACAAAAATCTGGATTAACTTATCAAAAGAAAAAAAAAGAAACATTTGATCCCCGGAGACAACGGAATATTATTAAAAATACTTACAAAGTCTGAATTTATATGACCTCAATATTTACATTAAAAAGGTCGTTGCAGACGATGAAACCAAAATTGGTCTGCACCAGATTTTTTTAAGGTGACGAAAAAATACAATTTGAACGTGAAATAATAGATGTGGTACGTAGTTCTTATATTTAAAGATGACATTTTTACATCAGATTTCTTGAGATCATTTATGCAATTTCAGCATCACAATATAACCTCTGAAAAATGAAGCGATCAAAATAATGAGAAATTTTATCACGTGAAAAAAAACGTCGAAAATGGGTGACGTTGCGATATTACTATTCGTTCACTTTAATTTCATAATACAGCTTGGGAACATGTTTTTGTTCCTTAAATCAATCCACATTGCATATTTATGCCTTGTTTATTGAGCTTTATTATTTTTTGTTCTTGTGTTTTTAAGATATGCATTATAATACAATGATACGTCATAAGTTCTGTATTCTGAAAAAAAAAATTACGTTTAATGCTTTTCATTACCTAACTTTGTCGGTCCGCTGTGAAAAAAATAGATGCTCATATTAACTAACTGTATTTATTTCTGAAAAGCACATATTGTGAATACATTTTGGAGAAATTTTTTTCGACATCTGAGGTGGGGCCGATTTTGGCCCTTATAGCTCCCAGTCCTTTGAATGATTCTTGAAATTGGCGTTAAAAACCATAAACCTAACCCTAATGTAAGTCACAGTATAGGATAGTACAATTATTTGTCAGTAATAAAACAAATTATTACATACCGGTAATGACTAAATATCCGTGCTTTAGCTAAGTAAAGTCTAGCAGTCAATAAATAATGGTATTCACCTGCTAGAGGTAATATTCACCGGATGACGCCATAAGCATTATAGTATGTAATAAAACAAATACAGGCTTTTGTATCAGTAAATATGAGTTTTTATTGACCTCAGCCTTCGGCTTCTGTCAATATTATTTTACAGGTCAATAAAAACTCTTATTAAATGATAAGGAATTTTGCTTTTTCATGATTGGCCTAAATAGCATTTTCTCAACTCTACATCAGAGTGAATATACCTCGCGTGAGGTATATTCGGGCTTGCCCAACGACCAACCAAAGCCAAGATGTCAAATGGTGTCTTACTCATTCATAAAATTTCAAAATTATAAAATAATTTTTTTTAAAGTTAAAAATTTCACAAATTTAAAAAAAAAATTCCAAATTCCAAAAAAAATCAAAATGTGCATAAAATTTCATAAGATTTAAAAAAAAAATCAATAAATTTCGAAATGATAAAATTTTCAAAAAGTTTCATAAATTTCAAAGTTTTCATAAAATTTCTAAATGATAAAATTTAAATAAAAATATTGAAAAATGATAAAACAATTATTAAGTTTGAAAAATTCCTTTAATTTCAGTCTACTCATGACTATACGGACCTGGTCAATGATTGATTAACCTCGGCCGTTGGCCTCGGTCAATCAATCTTTGATCAGGTCCGTATACTCATGAGTAGACCTCATTAAAAGTCAATAATTGTATAATATTCACTTCTACAAAAGACTGTAATTGTATAATATTAGTTAATTAACATTTAAATATCGCAAGAAATATGTAATGTTGCACACACTATATCATTGATTGGTATCATTGAATGTCCCTCCGTTAATTGTTGAACCGTAGAAGATTGTGTGAAATATGACAGAAGGGTTACCAGTAGGAATGTTAGAAATGGAGCAAGCGGGGCGAGATGTTGCTGTGTGCTGAAACTGAAAGGTAGGTTGCATGTCACGTTCACGATTTCTTTCAGTTTCATTTTCAGTGTCATTTACTGAATTGTCCGTGTTTGACAGAATCTCTGACATTTGTTTCCTTTTTTTGTCATTTAATGATGGTTTACTTTTGAGACATTTAGCAATGTATAAATAATTTAGAATTGATATTTTCAAATGCAGACGATAAATGTAAACATTGGAGTTTTCTCCCTTGTTACTAGTGTAAATAAATCTCCCCCCTTTTTTTATGAAAAAAGTAGTTCCTTTTATAAGAAACATCGCGGTAAAATGCAGTATTTGGGTTTATTTGCGACAATTTGTAGGATTTAAAGGTAATAAAATTGAACCATTCATTTATTTATATTGAATTTCAACACAAGTACTGATTATTTTGTCCAAATCAGTCAATTAATCACATGAAGGCTCACGAAGTGGACACAGTTTTGACTAATTTTGCGGGAAAAAGATCGTGTAGGTTGTCTCACCCAGGGGGTTGGGTAAGACAGAAAAATCTCAGAAAGGGAAAATTGGGGACTAAATGTACTTTGTCCATGGGGGGAGAAAAATAATTTAGTGCGCACGAGAACAATAATACCATGTTGAGATGGACTTTGTCAGTGACGAAACATTGACAATTGGACTGATGATTATCCTTTGTGACGTATAGTCCAATAGCAGAGGTGTCGACTAAGTTATAAAAGCGTAGATACCTAATCCAGTTCACACGAAGCATTTCTGGAGTAACCTTCAACCGAGCTCAACGGTAATCGTGATGCCAAATACTTTAACGGTCTTTGGGGGCAAGAATACCAAAAGTCTCTAAACATGGTAACCAAAATTCTACCCACTCCATGACTGTACCTTTATAGGGGCAAAATGTTGGCCATAGTTGTCCAAGTACAAAATAATGCTTGAATAGAAAATATGGTTATTAATACGCAGTAAAATACAACGAATTATAAACATGTTATGTCTGTAAATAGCAGTAACCCGTATTAGTCAGTAAAACGTCATATTATATTCATCTTGGCAATTGCAATTATGCATAGATAATTTAAAGGGCTATTAAAGCTCATTTTGGTAATTTTTTGTATCTCATGAAAACTTGAAATTGGTTCAATAAATGATATTTATGAAACATTAATCTGGTTTTTATCAATGAAACTTGGTAAAAGTTACATAATTCGTTGATAATTCTGTCATATCATGCGGTCTTTGCCTTGAATTGAATTTTTGCTTCCTGTACAAAAATTCATTTCGACCCTTTTAAGTGATATTTTAACGATATTAGTGATTATATGGGCGTGCAAAGTATTTTTGGATTGTTTTTACAATTAAATTGAAAAGGAACAACCTTCGTCACGAGTTGAAAAAAATATATGTTAAAACGAGCTTTAATATCCCCTTAAGATACAGAGTTTATATGTATTTTATTTCAAACATGTCAAACAAAATTGTTTTAGTGCGCTTTTAAAACCGTCTGACAATTTATTTTTAGTTCGCTATTAGTTTTTTATTACACTAGTTGAAACACTGGCACCTCTTTGAGGATATATATATTTCCTGTAAATCAATTAGTCAATGCACTTAATGATAATGTTTGAAACCTTATAATTTAATCATATTTTATTGTACATAGTGGAGTGCCTGAGACTCGATTTTTTTCGTTTTTAATGCACCTATGTGACTTGCAGGTAAATCGCATATCAATGGAAAGCGCAAAATGTGCACAATCCAATAAGACATGTCATCAAAGTAAAATATGCTACCTTTTCGTTGAAATTAGGGTCAAAGGTCAAATTGTAGCTTTTTACTGTTTTTGCAATGAATTACTATTTATCATTTGTCGAGACCTTTAAGCAGATAATGTCATGAAAAATCTTTTTTTTTTCAACAAACACTTAAGCTTGTCTCAAGATTTATGTCCAGATTTAATCTGTGTGACGTTTCATAACATCATTTTGTTGACCGATTTATGAAACTATGGGTCTGGTAAACACTGGTTGTCTTTTCAAATTATTTCGGCAATATGCATGATATATATGCATTTTGTTGCATATAAATGTGTCAAGAGTTTTCGTAGAAAAATATAATAATGTAAAAACAAGGGTCAGAACTTCTGTGTATACGACGAAGATTGCTGTGAAAACATGATACAATAAGTCGGAAAATCAACGGTAAGATTCTTCTGGGCTATAGACAACACAGCCAGGAATACTATAACTAGAATAGGTTTCCTATTAGTTAAGAAGCCTACCAACCAAGCTTAAGAGGGAAGAGAGTATTTACAGCTAGGACACTTATTATACTGGTCTGTGTGAACGTAATGGAAAATAAGTTCGTACACATTACAAACTACATATACACTTTATGACTCATCATTCTCCCGCTCATCCTGCTCGTCAACATTGGTTGTCTGTGAGTGAGTCAAACTATTCTGACAATGATCACTTCCCTGACATGGACACAACTCAGTGCAACTTAAGCTTTGCTCATAACAAATACAACCACGCTTGCATACATATCTACCTTTACAACTGCATATCAAATCTTGCAAGAAGTCTGATGACATCATACCAGTAAAAAGAACTGGTGCAAGGCCGTTGCTTCCCTTTTGCCATCCAAAATCCAAGGGCGATCCAACCGGTGGTTTAGCTAGATGAAATGTCATCTAAACTGTTGCTTGTAAACTAGATCTAACCACATGAAAAAAGCAGAGGTAGTGTCACAGCCAGTAACAGCATGAAGGGAGAGTAAAATCTGACGTGTGATATTAAAAAGTGAGCTACACAAATCGTGAACTGGGATATCTTTCCTACCATCTTTATCACTAAATACAGTCCCCATGTATAACAACCGCTCTTATGTGAGCTGCATCTGTGAAAAGTAGTGCACACAAAGAATCGGAACATCTGATAATGATTCGGCGTCTTACATCGAAAAACCCAAAATTGCTTGTCAGCGGGTAAAGCATGTAAGATTATGCGGGTATTCGCTTCTTCTTGTGTGCTGAAGAAGAGCTACACAATCAATAGCCTGCTTTCCTACAACCTTTTTGACGACTTCTGGATTGCAAAAGGCACCAGCAAGGTATAATGTATACCCATTAAACGACGGCTGTTTTACACAGTAATAATTCAAAATGAATTCTCCTATAAAAGAGACAAGAGCTTGCTTATTTTTTTGGTATTTGCTAAACATTTTTGGGTATGACGCTGCCTTCATTAACTTTGTAAACTCTGTGTCCCTCTGATGACGAGGAGCGGCGTTCCCTTTCGGCAGACTTGATAGCATTTTAGATCTCATAGCGGTCAAAGACATCCACAACAGTTTCAAAATGCAACGATTATGATCAATATACGTTGTCGCAAAAGCACCGAAACTGGAAGAATATTTCGTGTCCATTGATTGAATAACACCCATGACATCTCTGATAAGTACTGTGGAATCTATCAAATGGAGGAAGTATAGACAGACTCCTTTTTCCAATTCTCGGCAATGATCAGATTTGCTTCCTTACTGCATGCTTCCGTCGTCGTGAAAAATAGCGGTTGGTATCGGTCCAATAGGATAAGATAATAATTTTTCAATGGTAACGTCATCTCTGCATGATGTTAGAGCTAGAGCTCGCCGAAAAATTAGCTCTGGATTGATGTTGCTCCTAACTACATCTCCTGATCTACATTTTAGGTTTGTTTTGTTATGCATGTCTGTAAACGTCTTAATGTTAGATAGTTGGATTGGTCCATAAGAGCTTCCAGACAATGAAGCAACAATAAACTTTTTCGCCATAGCAGCGTCCGTTTGGTACGCGTTCAACAATGATTCTTTTGAGTAAGCAATTTGTCATATATACTGCATTCTCTACAAACCCATCATTAGTAATTCTGTATACCATTTCGCCATCATCTGTCAGTGTTGTTATGTTCAGAAGTTGTTTTGTTCTCTCATCGGATGTAATCTTGTGTAATTTTTTCGTCTCGTTTACATGTCTTGCATTAACAGAACACGCATACAGACCACTATATATCAGAAGATCTACTAGACCGAGTAAGAACAAGGCTACTCACTGAGTTAGTATTTTCAGTGGGATTGGAAACATTTTGAGCAGTAGTAGAAAATAAGACTTGTAACAACTTCTATAATATTGAAATTTTTTCTGTGTGTACATTTTCAATTTCATAAACTCGTCAACTAATCTCATATAAACGTCATCTTTACACTTGACAATGGCAGAAATAAGTGTAAAACAGCCATTACTCGTTGAGGAAATCACATGGCATATAACACAGCGTTGTCAATTAATAGACGGGTTTCCCCTTTTTAGAAGAAGAGTGTGCTAGCTACTTTTAACAGGACTTACGTGATCAGTCATCTGTCAAAAGTATTGGCACATGTAAAAAAAAAATCTCTATATAACCAAACAAAGCCATATTCTTTTCAAAAAAAATATTGTGAAGTCATTTCTGGATAGATTTTAACAAATTTTACACCAAAACATTCGGAATTGTCTATATTTTGTTTGTTTATTTGCTCATTATGTTTATATGAGTGGTTTTTATTTGTACATAGTTTTTCCATGATTGTTAATTTTTAGGATTTCTTTTTAGTCGAAATATATAGGAAAATCAAAGTCAATTTTTATTTTGGGTTTGGTTGATTAAAATACCACCGCCGCCATGTTTCCCAATACTTTTGACAGATGACTGTATCTTAAAAACAACTTTAATTTCAACGAAATAAGTGATCTATTTCATGGTACATCGAACTAGTTCGCTTTTATGTCAACAAAAATATAATATTTGCTCACAACGTTGACTTTATTAACTGATCTCATCGCAGTAATCGAGTAATGCGTGCTAATATACAGAGTGATTAGTATGCGGAACACACTTCGGTAGATGATGAGCAATCAATTCCGCGAATCGATCTTAATGTGAAATGCAATTGATATTGTCAATACTATTTAAAACATTTAAAATCGGAATATAATTTCTAAACTATTTAACTCAAGTACAAAGTTTACTCTCAATGTTGAGAAAAATTTCACAAAACCGTACAAATTCGCAAATTATATTAGAAAACTGCATTATTGTTAAACATTAAGATATATGCCGTGTTGTCCGGTTAATATTGCGTAAATAAAACGCATTTATTTTCAAAAGTACATTTACAAAGAATGTATGGTTTTCTGCAGTAGTACATGTATCAGTTAATTACAATGAAATTTGAAACTTAATGTCAAATTAACAAAGATTGTACCGTACGATTTCGTGACGACAGCTTAAAACATGAAATATAAGTAGATCTATTTTACTTTCATTTAAAACAAAAATTAGGTGCATGCCAGGTGGGCGCATTAAACTCGAAAACTAAACGTCTATTTGAAAATTGTCACTGCACTAACAATAACAAGCAATATAGTCAGACACAAGTTTATATAACGTAGACCGTCTTCTTCTTTATATACATACTATAAACACATGTAACTAAACATAAAATATGATGATAATGGTTTATTAATTCTTCCATATAAAGACTATATGGGAAACAATGTGAAGTGGAATGAAACATTGTGACAAAACAAAATATAAATAAAAACAAACACACAAACATGTTGATGAAAACCAAAACCATATAATAGTAAATAAATTATAAACATTGACCGTGCATACTGTTCGTTTCAATAACTTGATTAAAATCAATACTTAGTTACGACTTAGTATCGGCACATTGCTGTAAAAACCACGTTGACGTAAAATCACTCCATAGTCATGATTTAATCTCCGATGCAATCAGACGGAGCTTGTTAAATAAATCAGAGTAACACGAATGTGACAATACATTATTACTATGGAAGAGTCTGTGAAAAGTTTTGAAACTCTACATAATACAACAGCTAATAATCTAAATGGGACATACTATCTTCCGTCTTATATTTTTTGGTATGTGACTATAGCCAATGCTGTTATTTTTGTACTAGGAGTTACAGGAAATATCTTTGTGTTGGTTGTTGTTATAAGTAACAAGACGATGAGAACACATATGAATATCTTGTTGTGCAGTCTATCTGTTGCTGATCTTTTTGTGTTGTTAATTTGCCAGCCTGCAGGAATGATAGAATTCTACGGGAAAGATAGATGGTTTCTAGGAGAAACGCTATGTAAGTCAATGTATTATATATTTATCAGTTGGATTTGGGAATTGTATTTGTTTGGTTTTTTTGTTGTTGTTTTTTTTTTTTTTT
>MJUT01041170.1:1241224-1286815 GCA_002080005.1 Gigantidas platifrons
TGACCATGTTCCAACTCTGGGTTGATGTGTACATGTTCATATGTTTCAGAACTGTTACATGTAGGTGGCACTATTAACTCACCATAACCGTCATCCTCCTCACTAATTAAACTCTCATCAATTACAGACACGGATGCACACGTACCTACTGTGTTTATATCAACTATGTCTAAATCAGTGTTGTCACTTAATTGTCCAATGACACCGACTGAACCACGATCTCTCTCCACATACAGTTTCAACATGTTTACATGGAACAATTTAAGTTTACCCTTCACACTGATCCTATAATCTAAATCACCAACGCGTTCTACTATATTATATGGACCCTTCCAATTTATTGGCCTTTGTGGGTAATAGGACTAAGACTTTTTGACCTGGTTTTAACTTCCGTTTACCGGACCTTCTATTATAAACCCTAGCTTGCTTACGAGAAGCGTGTTCTAAATTTTCCCTAACCAGTTCACATGTAGACTAACCTATCCCTTAAATTAATAACATATTCATAAGTAGACCTTAACTCAGGGTCAGATATTTCCTTGGACCATAATTCCTTTAATATAGTCATGGGACCCCTTACTGACCAACCATATACCAATTCGAATGGCGAAAAACGAGAACTTTCCTGTGGTACCTCCCTATAAGCAAACAACGCAGGGCCTAGATACCTGTCCCAATCTTTTGGACGTTCTGCACGTTTTAATATAAGTTTCAAAGTTCCGTTGAACCTTTCAACCAAACCGTTACACATGGGATGGTATGGGGTTGTCGTTAACTGTCGTAACGAAATCAACCGACTCATTTCAGCCATTAATGCTGAAGTGAACTGGGCCCCTCGGTCTGTCAAAATCTCCCGTGGAAATCCCACTCGACAAAACACCTCAATAAGGACTTCAGCTACCCTTTCAGTTTCAATAGACGGCAACGCCACCGCCTCAGGATACCTAGTTGCATAGTCAACTAAGGTTAACACATACCTATTACCTTTGTCTGTAATAGGGACTAAAGGACCCACTATGTCTACCGCCACCCTGCGGAAAGGAATGTCAACTATAGGCATCTTGCCTAACGGAGCCCGGATATGCCTACCCTTCGGCACAGTCCTCTGGCATATATCACAAGACCTACAAAACCTTTTTATGTCTGAGGTAATCCCCGGCCAAAAGAATTCTTTCATAACTCTACTAACCGTACGTTTAGTTGCTAAATGTCCTGCCATTAATGACTCATGAGCAACTCTCATAACATCCCTCCTATATTTTTCCGGAACAAATAACTGCCAAAAATGTTTACCCTTTTCTATCTTCGGGGATTGGAACTCTAAATATTAAACTCTTCTTTTCGAAAAACTTGACTGTACCTCTATCAGCCTTTTCATACACTGTCCCTGCACTCACTTTCTCCCGTATTTTAATTAAAGTAGTATCCGACTGTTGCTCCCTTTTAATATCATCGACATTAATATCGGCGATACTTTTTGGCACAATTAATTTTGGATACGGTTTACTTAACTGTCTAGCTTGTTGCCTAGTTACAACATTAATCATGTAATCAGGGTCTGGGTTATTGGGCTCTCTAGCTCCATCAATATTCCCCACTATAACATCATATACAGGGTTATCCATACACCAAGCCTTTACTGTACCACTATAATAAGGGGTATCAATAGCCACACTTGTTACAGACACTCTTACTTTAGACCCGTCAGCCATCACACAATCCTGATATTCGTCAGAAATATGCTCACTATCAACTAAACTCTTTTTAACTACAACACCACTACAACCAGTATCCCTTAACACAGACACTTCCCCATCACCCAACATTCCCTTAACTACAAGCATAACAGCATGTGCCAATGGAATAGGGTTATGTACCTTACTATATACTATACTGGGAGTTGAGATAGATATAGATGCACAAGTAGAGTTATTGCCCTTTGAAAATTTATTTTGATATGGCTTATTGTACCCGGATCTACTTTGTGATGTATAATTTATACTAATATGTCCCACCTTTCCACACGTGAAACACTTCCTACTATCAGAAGTTATATTATCCTTATTTTGAAAACCCTTAACATCATTTGGTTTGCCCTTTTTTGGAGACCCCCTAAAATTTTGATTTTTTAAAGAAACTACATTAGCCCTTCTTTATATTGATCAGCTAACCTTGACATTTCTAACATATCTTTTGGAACCCTTTCCTTCAAAATCAAAACTACATCCCGATTACAAATGTGTAAAAACTGATCCCTTAACATTAAATCAACTATACCATTAAAATTCCGTGTAATACCCGACATGTCAACCCACCTATCAAAAAAACTTGCTAATCTCACAGCAAACTGTTGAAATGTTTCTCCTGATTCAGGCCTACATGACCTAAAGCGCTGTTTAAAACCATCTTCCGTTTTATCAAAACGTTTCAGCAAACACTCCTTTAACATGTCATAGTTCAATGCACTTTCTGTTGGGAGTAAAGCATAAACATCCAATGCATTCCCCTTTAACAAAGCACTTAAATGGGTAGCCCAAATATTCTTATGCAATTTACGGGCTTCTGCATACCGTTCGAAACGTCTTTAATACGAACCTATATCGTCGGTTTTTTCCTCAAAGGGCGGTAATTTGGGACCCTGGACCTTTTCTTGAAAATCCCCATTACTATCTCCGCTTTTTTTTTTAGCATCAAACATTTCTAACTGATGTTTGTGGTCAATTTGCTTTAAATGTAAGTCATGTTCCATTCTCAATCTTTCTTTCTCTATCTGATCTTTCTCTACATCACGCTGTAATAATCGCTCCTCTCGTAACCTATCTTGTTCATTCTTTACAAAATCCTGCAGTTCTTTACCTTCATATCCTAAACGTTCCCCATACTCAGTCAAATCCTTAAGAACTTCGATAGCTTAAACAAAATTAAACAAACGACTCCAAACTTTAAAAGAACTAAATCCGACAAAAAAAACAATGCAAAGTGAAGTAGTGTTCGGGACAATACTAAGCGAGATAACTCTTACTTATGAAACTTATAACGATTTATCTCCCCTACTTACACCTAACTCACTGAACAAGGGACTAACGACAGATACAAATATTTAATTTGAACTTAAATATCTACAACAGCTGTTGCTGCAGCTACAAACATGATCCTGACTGACACATGTTTATAACCTTTAAATAAAATAAAAAATACTGACTTTCTAGATTTTCAATTTCCCTACGTTGTCTTGTCTGTTCAAGGTCCTCCAAAATCTCAACTTTCCGTCCACATCTGCTTACAATGCTGTAACAATAAAAAATACCTGAGGAAAATATCTAAAGTGTGTAGCAAGAATGCACGTTTTAAACTCGTAAATTTCACTTCTGACACTAAATGTGACGACAGGATCGCCAAGTGTGATAAGAGTCAAACGGACATCCTTGCTGGTTGATATAATAATGAAATTACATTAATTTTTTTTTAATTTTAAACATAAAATACAAAAGATTATTAACATATAAACACAAACAAATTAACAAAAAAAGAATTTTGAAAAAGAAACAGTTAATGTCAAATCCACAATTCCATCCACGTCGGACAACAGACAGCCGGTCGGCAACATCAATGACTCCACCAGTACTATACACACATCACACGTCAAACATCAAACTATAATACAGGACCTTGAACAAGACAAGACAACGACCATACACACTCCACAGTAACTTTACAACGTATGGTGAATAAATCCCAAAAAACGACAACTTAAATACCCCTAACCTACCCAAGAAGTCCGTGCAACATGATATGTACTTTTAGGAGTTATGAAACCAATAAAAGTACAACACTAGCCTTTTTGATCTATTGTATTAATGTTTACTACGATTCCGAATAGAGTATGAGAAAAATCAATACTTAAGTCCTCTAAACTTCAAAAGACTTATTCAAAACGGAAATAAACTAATTACAAGTGGATAAAAATAATAAAAGATAAACACCAAAACACAACAGGAAAACCTTCAAAATCTTAAGATCGTAACAGTGTAGTCCATTTCAGTGTTGCGCGTGTAGTATATTACATTGCCCGGTGTGTAGTACATTTCAATGTCGGACGTGTAGTCCATTTCATTGTTGCGCGTGTAGTATATATCATTGCCTGGCGTTTAGTATATTTAATTGTCAGGCGAGTAGTCCATTTCATTGTCTGACGTGTAATATATTTCACTGTCGGGCGTGTAGTCCATTCCATTGTAAACAAAAATGTACGTGTAGTATACCGGTATTTCATTGTCGGTGTGTAGTATATTTCATTGTCAGATGTGTATTATATTTCAATATTATATTTTGAATTGCATGGATGTGTTATATTGCCCTTCGCCATAGGCGTCGGGCAATATAATACATCCGTGTAATTCAAGGTACCGACGGAAAATATTCTTGTATATTGACCACAATCACATGGAATATTTGTATATTGTCAGGTGTGTATTATATTTCATTGTCGGGTGTGTAGTATATTTCATTGTCATGCCTGTAGTCCATTTCTTTGTTTTATCAACAATAACACCATCTGTGTTGTTTTGCCAACTAATGTGTTTTAAGACAATTTATCAATTAAGATATCACTTACTGTTGCAGTTTCTCAGACCTGGTAATCTTAAAAGTAATGCTTTCTAATTACATTAATTATAGACAAGTATAAATATGTGATGGTACAATGCAATGTGCTGCGTTAGGAAAACTCATCTAAGTGACGGATATTGAAGTAATGGCATAACTTCCAATTACAATATGGAATTGATCCTGTAAAAACTTTCTCAAGATAACAGCATAGAAGATGACATTAAATGTCAAACATAGGTTATATAATCAGCTCTTGAATTTCGTTTATATCTTGGTTCATTATTTTATTGTATCCTCTAGTTACAGAAATAGAGAATACCATCATCCCTGCATTCGGGTTTGGAAACCAAAGACAAATGTATGTGATTGCCTCGTGTTTGGATATACTTATGAATGCTTTAATTGTATGGAAATCAGAGAAAAACAGTATGACTATATCGCAAACTTAAAATGGCCATTACTAGCGTTAGAATGAAAAACTTCCATAACAAAATATTGACGTTTTGATACTAAGTAATTTCCATAACAAAATATCCACGTTTTTATACTAAAGGACTTCCATAACAAAATATCCACGCTTTCATACGACTGTGGTTTTCTATATTAATGTGTAATTTCAATCCTGACAACAATTAAACAAATATATTGCAACACATTGATGAAACAAAGTTCTCCACTTAACTGCATGGTTTAAGAACTGGTATTGCAGTATCTCTCGGTGTTTTGATTATAATTATCCATGATCAAAGGTTATCAATTATCAACTTGACATCAACCATTCAGATTCATAAATAATCGTCTCTATTTATTATTATAATTCATTAATTGCTACACAAAATAAGAGGACAGTCTTGTAATAAAAGAGGATATGTGTTATATAACTTCAAATTTTTAATTATCGACCAATGATATCTTTCAAACCGTACCATATATTTTTGTTTCATTCAGCAACGCATAACCTATTTTTCCTTTGGACACATACAACTAGTTTGTTGAAGTGCATATGCCAAGCCACGAAAGTTCGCGGTCATATATTTATTTGATAAAAGTATCGAATGTTCTATTGTGATTTTGAACTGTTGCGACAATGTGATACTTTTTGTTTTTCAGTCTAGTACACAAAATATTCTATCAGGAAAATTTCATAACAAACATTTCTATATAAGGCGTTATCTTGTTCCATTCTCATCAGTAATAAAACGTAAATATCAAATATACTAATAAACCAACACGTCCAATTGAACGTCGTTTTTCAAGATTCATCTTTCATTTAGTGCTTTTTCTTGGTAACCATTTATCATAAAGAGGATGTTTGATATATCATATTAAAAGAAATATCAATTGTTCTGTTAGAAACCAGACAATATTGGCGTTCAATAGATTGCCAACATCTAACAATGGATGATGATTCGATGTACAAGCGTTAAAATAGGTTTTATATGAGCTCAAGATTGAAATTGAAACCTATAGAAATCTTATTTGACAAACAGTAACAGATGTTGGTTTTCTCTATGTAATATTGAAGACTTTCAGGAAAGGACAATGTGTTTCTTAGAAATACTGAAATGAGATAAGTGTGTGTTGTTGATATTATTCAGAAGAATAGACGCTATAAATGTAAAAGTTTATATTTTGCCAAAGATGTTGGTTTTCTTTAGTTTTCATGCTTTATAAGTGATACTGAAGGCTTTCAAAATGGTCAAATGAGTTTCCTTAGAAATACTGAAATATGATATATGTCTATTATTGATCATTTTATAAAGTGTTGACGCTTTGAATATCAAAAGTTTATATTTTTCGTCAAAGACGTAAATAAATATATAAAGACAGAATTCTTGAATGTCAATATAAAACTTCTTACGATGATTGTGTATAACCTTTCAGCACGTTTCCTATTATTCATTGTAAGCAGTTATTTTATCACGCCGATAATTGTATGTATATGTGGTCTCTAAATCGTTATAACTGACGTGAAAACAAAAGATGACAGACATTTCTTTCTCAGCGGAAGGACTTAATTACATTCTATAGCTTATTAGAGCCAATTTTGTTATGTATATTGGTTTTGATTTGTGCAGGCGAGTCTTTAATTTGTGATTGTTCCTTAATCTGCAATAAACACGTTTGTGTTGTGCTTTCGACACGAAATACGCTAAAGCCATTGTAAGAGAAATTCATATGCATAGAAACTTCAAATCATCATTAATGAATCCTTAAAAAAAGGGTTCAGATACGAAAACTGGAAGACGAGTTTTTGAAGATACTAAAGGGGTAATCAGAATCCGTAAATTGAAGGACAGGCACCACAATGGTCCAAAGAAAAAGTACAAAGGGACAAACATTACACATAAAACAAAAGATCGAGCAACACGTGCCCCACGAAACTGCAACACCATATCGTTGTAACCGCAAAATTGATGCAATGATGTTACATTTTCAAATGCAGTAATATAACTTTCTGTGATTGTACATAACAACAGAGCAAAACAAGATAAACCATTACAAAGTGATGTTGTAGTCATTAACAAAGCAATCATTTCTACCGATGTTTGAAATTTGATATCTACGTTTTTTTTTTATTACCGTTGAGATATGTATCTGTGTTTTACCGGTGAGATATGTATCTGTGTTTTACCGGTGAGATATGTATCTGTGTTATTTGACAAACAACAGATATGAATTGATGATGTAACACCTACTAGATCTGTTCAAATATAGCCCATTATTTATATCGTTACGAATTAATAACTTATTTGTTTTCATTGCATATTTGTCAACTTTAAATTATATGCATTGTGTACATCATTAGTGTACCAGTCATTACAAAATATGTCCTAGTATTCTACTTAATGAAAGGGGGAAATTATTGATTGGCAAAGAAATATATTGTATTTAAAAATAATTGTGCATAAAGATATCTGATCAAAAAGTGCGATTCCGATCCATGTTTCTATGGCGACGTTATTACTATGTTCAAATCTGACCTTTTGAAATATATATAAAAATAAAAGTCCTTTTTCTGTTGGCCAGTGTGTTGTCTGTCCTTCGATTTAAGTATTATGATAGCCCCTTCAGTATATTTAAACTCTTTTGATAACTTAGCAATTATATTATATAGTTCGACTATTTGATGCAGGTCTTCCTTGCTAAAATATAGACTCTGGTAGCAGTATTAGGTAAAACATATCAATTGGATCGGTAAATTAATAATTCATTCCAAGTGATGTTGATATTTTAAATTCCATATTTGATTTATATATTTATGACTTTGACTTATGATGTTGAATATCTTAAAGTATCAGTTTTGATTCTTTTTTATTTTTGTGTCTGTATGAAGCAAATGTCATGGATTTTTATTGTGGTGAGAGGTACATGTAGTTGTTTCTTTCGTGGTATTGATAACGTACTTTCTTTTCATTAGATGGCAGGATTTTTGTGCAATTTGGTTCACGGAATAACAGAGTTCCGTGTTGGATTTCCGCATAAAGACGATGTTCGCTTCGTCTTTATCTGCAGTTGTTTGTAGGGTGCATCGTGTCTTATTTAAATTATTTGTGTTTGTTTACGTATAGTGGTGTCCAACACATATTGTGTTGTCTTTTGCTTTAGTTTGTCTTCGTCTTGTGTACCCTATGTTGCCAGTTTCTCTGGATTGTCCATTCGTGATTGTCCCTTCGGTAATCTCAGGTATAGATGACGTTAGCCGATTTTAGCTATCTTATTTAGGCAGGTTTGCTCTCTTGCTCCCTTAAGACCTTTAAATTATTTGGCTTTCCATTCTTTTCCATCTAAGCATACCTGGTGAAGGTTATTCCAGAAACGTGCCGTGTGCACTAAATTTGATATCTTTGGGTTTTTTTTATTTGTCTACTGTCTGAAACACCTCCACAATACTAAATATATCACCGACAATAGGAGAAGTAATACATTTTGGAATTATATACCTGATTTAATGCTTTAATTTGCATTTGTGTGCGTCAGTTTGTGCATAAATAACAATATTAACGGATTTAGCTCTCTGTATTAGGACATAGTCGGTTAGGTAGTAAGTACCATTGCATCGAAACTGGGGGTTTTGTAAATTAATTGACGTGCAAAAACATCCAATGCACATTTTTTGAAAAGAATAAGGTCTTGGGAGTTGAACCAAACAGGGTTTTGAATATATTAGAAGGAATTTAAAAAACAAACACGACTTGAAGCGAGAGGGGGCAAAAAAAAAGGTGTTCACCCTTGTATATGTTTAGGCATTGGTAGTATATTTACGTGGATAGTGACAAGGCCCTGTGCATGGATCGTCAAAAACTTTTTTTGAGATTGTAAAGTCTCCATATTGGTTCGACATTTTATGTAATTACTATTAGACATTAGAGAGGTTAAGCAAGCTTACGCGTACGTCTACGAGTACTTGTAAGTAGACGTACACGTAAGCGTTGAATAAAAGGCGGCTTAAGCATCAGTTACGGGTACTGGAACGTGTAAGTAGACGTACACGTTCACGTATTTTTTTTTTATTTAAGCATGCGTTCAGGTGTACGTGTACGTGTTACATCGTTTGTAAAATCGATTTTTATTGGTAAGAATTTTGCTGTTTCATTTTCCGTCTGCTCCAAGTGTCTGCTATGGAAGATAAATGTTTGCTTTCAATACTTGACAACTCTGATGAATTACTTTTACTTGCCAGTTTGAAGGAGGAAAAATGCACATATCCCGGAGTTGATATTACCATGTTATCTAGTGAACAATGCCGATCCCTCTTTCGATTCGATAGGGAAGATATAGCTCGTCTCCTCCAGGCCTTACGGATACCCGACAAAGTCATATGCAGTAATCGCACAACGGCAAAAGGCACAGACGCACTGCATGTTACTACGACGACTGGCATATCCGTGCCGCCTTGAAGACATAGAACCAATTTTTGGTAGGTCTCAAACAGAGCTATCATATTTAATCAATGAAGTTCTTGACCTGATATACGAAAACTTTAATCATCTACTTTCCGATTTAGAATGATCATGGTTATCCCTGGAGGATTTGGAAAAATTCGCTGACGTAGTCGTTAATCGGAATGGTCCTTTAGACATTTGTTGAGGCTTTATAGATGGAACAGTGCGCCCAATATGCCGAACACAAGAAAATCAGAAATTAGTATTTAATGGTCACAAAAGGTATCATGGATTGAAGTTCCATAGCATTGTGGTACCAAATGGTATAATAGCAAATTTGTTCGGGCCAATTGAAGGACGAAGGCATGACGCCGGAATGTTGCGAGAAAGTGAAATTCTAACTCAAATGCAAGCGCATATTACAACACCTGGAGGGCGCATTTTTTTGTGTTTATGGGGACCCCGCGTACCCTTTATCTGACGGACATATAATTCCACCGTTCCGAGGTGGTGCGATTTCAAGGAACCAAATGCTATTCAATAAAAGAATGTCAGCAGTTCGTATCTGCGTTGAATGGGCTTTCGGAAAAGTGCTTACTCTCTTCGCATTTTTGGACTTTAAGAAAAACCAAATATTGTTTCTTCAACCGCTTGGTAAATACTATAAAGTAGTTGTCCTGCTAACAAATTGCCATACATGCTTGCATGGTTGTGAAACGACGTAGTTTTTCAATGTTGAACCGCCTACACTTGAGGAATGCATGAGAGGATAATTACATGTACATTTGTGACTGCTAAATACCGCTCCAGACCACTGAGTAGTTTAGAAGACTTTTCACCGTTGCAATATTGCTATCAAAGTACCATTTTCATGTTTCCACAATAAATATCAAAGGTTTTAAAACTCCGTTCTTTTTAACTGCAAATAAATGTGATTCTAAATCCAAACACAAACTGCGAGTCATAAAAAGCTAAGCATACACTGCAACAAAACATCGTCACATAAAGGAACTAAAATTAACACATAATTGAGACAAAAGCCTTCATAAAAATTAGCTTTGACCAGACCACAATTGAAAGTGTCTGTTTCCCTTTACCCTGTACAACCAAACATAAAGTGGAGGGCCTAAAAAATCGGAAAGGTTGGTATAAAAGTAATAAAATGCATCAAAAATACAAACTGATAGCTCATGGAACTGTGAGAATAATGTACATTATTTAATGAGATCTGCAAGCTATCAGTTTGCGTTTTTCTTAGTACGTTTATATCATCTTTTTTATGTTTTCATTATCCCTCCCCTTTATGCTTGGTTGTACACGGTTATGATGTGTATTTCATCTATAGAAAACTTTTCAGGTGTGCTTGTTGTGTTATCTGGTTCTCACATTGGACGGACTTCTTTTGAACTGATTTTTACCGTGCCGGCATGCGTATTACTATGTCTTTTGTTTATTCCATTCTGGCAATATATGAAGGAGAGGGTTATGATCCTACAAAGCATGTTCACCACCTGCGCATTATTGCGCCTGTCCTATGTCAGGAACCTCTAGCCTATGTGAGTCTTGTAAAATACAAATATACCAAAGCTGTATCAATATGAATTTCAGTATGCTGTACACGTGTTTCAAGGAGTAATTTCTCATCATCAGCATTAGAACCGAAAAAATGGAAGGCCAAGATCTAAAAATAGTATAAATGAAGTACTCAATACCGAACATGTGTGTGTGTGTGTGTGTTTTTTTTTCGTAATTTAGGTTCTTTTATCTGTTCGGAGTTTAGAATGGTGTCTATTTCGCTGATGTGGTATACTGTATGTTTAAGGTCAACTACAGCCTGCCTCTTGATGTGGTGTTTCCTTGCCGTTCGTTGAAGACCCACGGGTGGCCTTGGGTTCTCTTCCACTCTTTGGTCGGGTTGTTGTCTCTATGAAATATTCCCCTTTTCCATTCTTTAATCTATTGTGTCAAAAAAAAAAATCCAAAACAAACTAGAAAACTGACCCCTGCCAATGCAACAAGGGCCTACTACCTGACATTTCAAATTGATTTGGTTTTAAGTCCCATAACTCTAGAATGACACTTAAAACAACTGAGGGAGTTTCAAACTGTAAATTCCAGCATCTCAGCTCCATTATTTCAGGCCAACACTCATGTGCCGAGCTACTGGGTCAATGAAACATTTTGGTTAACAAATGAATGTGGAAGCAGCTTTGCAAAAAAAAACTTTGCAGATAAACTTTAATTTTATAAATATAACAGTTTACGAATGTAAATGCAATGTACATAAATAAGTTCAAGATTTTGAATTAAGACATTTGGTTAACAGTTGCAACATTAATTTTTGTTCTTGTCTTTCAGATTCAAGTTTTTCAAGTCTTTCTTGTCTTTCAAGATCGAATTTCTCCTTTTGCAAATCCAGCTGTCTTCTGATGTCTAATTCTTCCTTTCTAAATTCTAGTTCTTTTTAATTTTTATCTTTTAAGTAGTTAACTATATGGCCATTACTGTTTGATCTCTTGATAGAAGTAATAGAATCAGTTTTCTCTCCATCATCTGTGAAAAAAAACCAGATATCATTATTTTGATGCGACAGTGTGTTAAAGCCGCAAATTAAAAAAAAATTAGAACTTTGTAAATCAACACTACAATGTGAGCCCGAACGACACGGTGCACCACTTCGTTGATTTTTACAACTGCCCTTATTTCAGAATGATTTTTAATTATACATACCCTGATGCATACTACCATAAAGTTTTACCGTGATACCCCCTTTTCCATGGGAAACATACTTTATTGTCCTGTAAGAAATCCTGAGGTGGGAAAGACAGACGAACGAACGGACGGATGCACAGTCCGAAACAATACACTATATTCCCCCTACTGTCGAATGAGGTATCATAAAACTGCAAAGAAGAACATAATCTTTTGTGTTTTGAACAGTAAAATTTACAGATCTTATCATCTATCAATATGACACAGAAAACTTTTGTCAGCTGCAGTTTTCCTATTTCCATAAATTTTGCCCCTATCGTGTCTTATGAACTTTAATCTAGAAAATCGTTTCACAAGCTACACATTTTGATTTGAATACTCTTTATATTTTTCTTTTCAAAATCATATCATAACGATCAGCATACAGTCACCCTATGATAATTTTCATTTTTTTAAATGTACAAGCTGTTTGACTACGAAAGCCATGAAGGGACATGCTATTTTAAAAAACATTTAAAAGGAATTCGTTCCCTCGAGTTGGTCAATTCGTTATCTCGAATTGACAATTCGTTCCCTCGAATTCGTAA
The DNA here is from genome assembly GCA_002080005.1 of Gigantidas platifrons. Lineage (NCBI taxonomy): Eukaryota > Metazoa > Mollusca > Bivalvia > Mytilida > Modiolidae > Gigantidas > Gigantidas platifrons. Next base: position 1,254,018 of record MJUT01041170.1, read on the forward strand.
TTCGTTATCTCGAATTAGTAATTCGTTATAGCGAATTGACAATTCGCTATCTACCAATGGTAGATAACGAATTACCAATTCGAGATAACGAATTACCAATTCAAGAGAACGAATTACCAATTCGAGATAACGAATGGACAAACTCGAGGGAACGAATTACTTTTGAATGGTTTTTTTTAAATAGCATGTCCCTTCATGGCTTTCTTAGATTGACACACTCACATGCAACAAAACTGCACTTCTGCTAAATTATATTTCTTAAGTTGTTTACGATTAATTTAATCAGTTATATGCTCTCCAAATCTTTTTTTCGTATTTCTTTGGCAGAATTTTCTTCCTTCTCTCGTCTTGCTTTCTCTTTCTGTAGGTCCTCTTCTTCCATCAGTTGTACTATTTCCTCCAAAATTGTTTCTTTTTCTCCAAATTCCTCACTTATGCTTGAGCTAAAAAAAAAATAGGTTCAGACTTTGTTTATTAAAATAACTCACATTTAAGAAAAAAAATCGCCAGAATCTATATCATCACTTTAACAAAATACAATAACATAAGAGGGTTGTCTTTCAAATCTATGACTATGACTACAAAAAGTGACTACGTTAACGTATTTATGAAATTAACCAAAGGCAAAATCTGAAGCATTATACAGGGTATTATACTGAGTCTTCCTAATATATATATAACATAACCATACATAATTTTATAATTATATGTGTGGTTGATCTGTTTTATGTCTTACAAATCATAATGTTAACTGTATTTGCCCTCATGGTTCAATAAAGCTATTCCATTCTATACTAAAATAAATTAAAGCCTGACATGAAAACGGGACTTTGACAGAAATGCATGCAACATATCAATGTATGCATTTGCTTCCTTTCATCAGTTTTCCTAAACATAGAGAAACATGCAGGCAAACACTAAAATTGTGGGGGAAAAAAGTTTGTTATATTAAGTGTGTGTGTGTGTGTGTGTGTGTGTACATTATGTGTGAATAACAACTATGAAATGAATATAAATGTTAAAGTAAAAATACAAAACCACTAAGGCACAGACCATTTTAATTTTCTAGAGGGGATATTTGTCCTGGCCAGAAAGTTTTTTTTTCAGATTATTTTCTTCCATTTGCTCCATACAAGAAATTGTATTTGGGCATTTTTTTTTTCAATGGGAAAATTATGGCCTTGTTCTTTTAACACTTCTTCATGTATGCTTACCTCTTCAAAGATTTTGCATTTTCTTTTTTGTAATTGTCTACCATCAAATAGGTCCTCTCACGTACTCTCCTTGCATCCATTTGCGTGTGTGGTCGTGATTCAGTTATGGTCGATCCAATATGTACCCAGGCCTTCAGCTTGTTTTTGGCTAGAACCTCTCGGAGGAGGGCTAAATCATCATATTGGCTAAACCGCACCTGCTTCTTCCTGCCGACTTTTGCCATTCTATAAAAAATATGACATATAAAATAGGACCAATCATCATGATAAATACTTTCTTCAGTCAAAGACCATTTATACTCAGGGAGGAGAGGGGGCTTGGATTTTTATCCGAGCCATAATTTTTTTTTTAACAAAATGGAGATTTGTAATAAATGTTGTATATCAGTGTATCGGTACATTTGAAACAAAGTACGTCAGGGTCTATCAGTGGCTCATTGGGTACATGTACGTAACTCAGACTGTCGTTGGGCATATATATATATATATATATATATCGCTCATGCACCATTCAATAGACACGAATGAGGATTGAACAGATGGATTTCCATGCTGTAATACAGGGGCAAAAAGAGCAGCATGCATGGTCTACTGTATAACCTCTCTGCATGTGTGGGGTACTGTTTGTTTTGTAGGTATTGCTCACGGACACACAATGGCGAATACAGGTGGCAACAATCATAGGACAAAGGGCCTGGTTTTCCTTCAGAGGATACACAATCTACATGTATGCAATGACAAAAAGGGTGGCGTCGGTACAGGGATCAAGCGAGCTGTGAGCTCGGAAAAAAACAAAGAAGAGGGTGGGCGGGGAGTGGGGAAGAAAAACCAAGGACACGGGAAGCGGTTAAGATGGGGATAGGGAGCCGGGTCAAGACTGAAGAGGGGTGTCAGAGGAAGAGAAGCTGGGTTAAGGGGAGGGAAGTCACGTGGGGATGAAGGACCCACTCAGGCCACTGTCCGCCCTCCCATGTATAGTCTATTTGCCTTGGGTAACTGACATATTTGCTTGTAGCGCTAGAATTAGGCTAGGATTACGATTAGCATATGAATGGGTCCCCTAAACTAAAAGTAGGCCTGGCAAAGGGAGGCCAATACATTCACACACATACCCCTCCCCCTTTTTTCAATCTTTAATAACAAGTCTTCCGAGTACAAAAAAAACATGTCCTGATCTTGTTTTGTGTATTACCCATAATATTTTGAATGAATATTCTTCTCTTTTTTAGTTAAGTCCATAAACATGGCTCTTGATTCTGCAATAATTCGTTCAAATGACCTTGGTGACAATGTCACTTTCAAAGGCAATTTGTGATCAAACAGGCATTAATTTCTATTTTTTCATATCAACTATATACTCAGCATAGTTATAATAATTTGTTTATATGAATAATAAATGGCATTCGATGATAAAAAGCTACAAGTTGACACTTACGTGTAGCGGCGATCCCACAAGTTGACGCTTCGTGTAGAATTCTATGAACGTCAAAAATTGATCACGTAATACGCCGTAAAAGTAGGGGAATCCCCTACTACAAGTACACGTACGCGTAAGCTTGCTTAACCTCTCGAATGATAAAGTCCCCCGGTGGGACGAACATTTTGTCATTCAACGAAGTGTTTAATTCTGTATCACTTTGTTTTGTGTACTTGGTGTTGTTTACAAACCATTTTAGAGATTTATAAATTGTTTTACTTGTATTGTATCGTTATACCGTAACGATCCAACACCCCGTAAGATTGGTCCTTGACTGGTTTTTCAGACGTTGTATATATATATATATAAAGTCTTAAGGGAATCTACCAACCAGAGAACGTAATGAATAATGGATCGTCGAGATATGACGATGCACCACAAACAAATAAATTATAGAAATTTTGTCAATATAATTTTTGTAGCATCTTTATCGGTATCGTTGCACAATCTTCTAGACTTCTATTTAAGGAATATTTGAAATTGTTGAACAGGTTATACGATATAACCTGGTTTGGGTCAGTTTACGCTTAATAAACCGCGAAGCGGTTTATGAAAAGCGTAAACTGACCCAAACCAGGTTATGCAAGTATAACCTGTTCAACAATTTCAAATATTCCTTANCAACACAATTTAATGATTCCTCGATTTTAATTACGATTGTTTCATGTGAATTTGTCGTTGGCGGATGAACACGTTGGTGACGTCACAATACCAACCCAGGTTATCGAGTATAACCAATGTTGCTCCAGGCGGATCAGCCAATCGGATTGCAGTATTCACATGAAATTAAATTATATATATATATATATATATTATAAATGATCGTATAAGGATCTCCTTTCTTACAATGTTGCAGTTCCAGTAGCTATGGCTTTGCATTGCGACGACTCAAACTTTGCATTTTAGCCAATAAAAACAAACATACTATTGTATTGGGTGCTATGTTGAATTCCTAAGTCAATTAGAATAAGCTTTAATAGTGAACCATCATGTGAAAACTTCTGACAGGTTCGGCTCAAATTGGCTCAATACATTTCAAAGAAGACTGCAATTTGAAGACATGTTTCACTTGTCGTAAACACTGTCCGGTCCTTGCCTCGTTCATGACTTGTCACTCGGTTGATAGCTAGAATAACACGACGAGTGCCACTAGTGGAACAGGAACTACTTCCGGGGCATCTGAGTTCACCACCGGTTTTAGTGGGGTTCGCGTTACTCGATCTTTAATTGTAGATCGTTGTTTCTCCTTTTTCTTTTGGCCATTGTGTTCTCTATTTTTTTTTTGTTTACGGATTCTGATTACCCCTTCGGTATCATCAAACTATTCTTCATACATACTACGACGAACATAGAACTTTCTAAAACATGTTGTAGGAATTGATATTCTGAATGAAGTTTTAATATTAATTACTTTCATTTCATAATACTTTCTATTTACCATTTTTTATCGTTTGCATATTCATCCAATTAATTTTGCTTGAATGACAATTCTGCAAAGAGAGAAATTTAGCAATGTAATTATTAAAATTAGATTGCATAATTTACCAAATAATCTTGATAGGTGGGTATGCTACGATCAAGTCAATAACAAAATAATATAATATAACTTGTAGACAAATATGGTAATCTGAGACATCGTGAGTCCCATATGACGTGCTCAACATATTTTGATTCCAATAAATAACATATAGCGGTCTCATGACAATTCGTCAAATTCCATTTTCTATCGAACCGAAGATAATGATAGAAAAAAGACGTAAACAATTATGTAATTATGTTCAGCAAAATGTATTATCCACTAGCCATACATATACAATTTTGCATATACATGCATGACTACAAAGCAGTACAATTCCGAGTTTGACGTTTCTAATGTTAATTAATACACTTGTCATTGTCATTCAATGTCACTACACCATTTGTGTTTGGTTTTTTGTGGGTTTTTGTTTTTTGTTTTCGTAATTTGTATTATTTAATAGAACCGTAGATATCTAATTTAGAGCACACCACGGGTTTCTGGAAAGCTATACAATTTAAAAGTCTTTGGGAACCAGTCAGCCAAAGGGCCTAAACGGGATAGGTCTCTTATTCCTTGAGGAGAATCTTAGGTAAATCTGATTTAAAAAGTATCTAATGACATAAAAATGATGACATCACACAAAGAGGTGACATGTTCTACTCTAGCGTATTCATGTATGTAAATAGTACAACATTTGTCGTCAGAGAAAAAATAATTTAAGCTGACATTAATTAATTTTAAATACACATATAAATACAGATAATCGGTGTTGTCTCCTGTAATGTATTACCTATCTGAAGCATTTAGTCACAAAATAAGATTGATAGGAAGTTTGATCGTAATCTATATGGCCACAGACATTTTCAAGGAAGATTGACGTTAAAAACGATTAATCTGACAGCAAGCACAAGTTCTTGATAGATTCAAACCTATATAATCTAAAGGACAAATTAATACAATCATCATATGTATATTTAGATTCAAGTACAAGGATTATTTTGAGTCGCTGCAATTTCATACAATAACATAAGCTCTAATACGCTATTAATGTCATTCTCAGATAATTGGGACAAATGCCTATTTTATTGTCCCTTGAAATATTAAGTGCCAAAATCCGCCATGATATGTCTGTAAAGTCGTTTTCCCAAACACAAAGGCTATATTTATCAAAAACATGCATAAATTTTACTTCAAAGAAGAATAAAATTACTCCAATGTTAAGTTATAATGTGTCATTTTTTACAAAAACGAATGTCCCTCGTGACTTGTAGTTTTTTCTATTGTGTATTCTAATTACAAAGCTAACAATATGTGTCCTAATTTTGCGTTTTCTGAATCCATGGCCAATCAGACAGCAAAGATTTAATATCATTTTAAAGCAAATTGTTACGATATAAAAACACTATTCTGAGATTGTATGTCCCTATTTTTGTGACCAGATACGTTACCAACTTTTAAATATACTTTACAATTATATGATGATAAATTAAAAGACTATTTTATGTTGTTTTTGATGAGTTGTTCAATAACCTTAAACCGAACAAAATTATTCAAAGATTGGTTACAACGATTAAAAAAATGCATAAGACGATTCAACAGAAAAATGCTTAGTTACGTTAATTTTTAACAGATACGTTACTATGATATTGTCTGTAAGAAAAGTAATTACTTGCGTCAGAAACATATAATTGTGTAAATATGTTCTTGCATATTTGATCTTTATTTTCAGTATCAAAAAATGTTTCTGTTAACAAAACATATTTGATATTAATGATTTTTAATATTTTTGTCAACAGATACGTTACCGTGTTTAGATTAACGATGCATTACTGGCACATTTCTTGAATTTATACATACATTCTACCTGATTTGATTTTCTTCATGGTCATTTAATGATCGAGGAAACATTTCCGGCAATACAAAAAGTTTTTGAGGGACAATGTTTAAATACATATAAAAGTCAACATCTTTTAAATAAGGTTACTACTTTTGATGTTTTTGATTTTGAATATTTCAACATTTTTGTGTTCATATATTGATATTATTTAGTATAACATATGAATATGAATTATATATTAGTTCATTTCACTAAAATCAATTAAAATGTTGGAAAATTGTTGTAATTCAGGTTTTTAAGATTGAGTAACGTATCTGTTTCTCATGGTAACGTATTTGTTATATGCTTTGAAAACATAATTGCTCAATTCCACAAAGTCTTTTGTAAAATAGATCATGTTCCTACAACAAAATTGTTAAAAGTGATTTATAAACAAAGGTAACAACAATGAATACCAAATTTTATTGAAATTATCGCAAAAATATATACATGTATAATCAAGGAATATAAAAAAGTCATGAAATGCTCAACACAACCAACAAACAGAACGAACGGCAAATAAATGTCATATCCTATTATGGGCAATTGTAAACAGACCGCTCACAGGAAGTTAAACAAGAACATTGATTCAGGATGCAACAGACTTTCATTATTGGGCCATTAAGGATGAGATAGAAATTTCACATGTGTTTTACTTAAGAGTACAATTCCGGAAAATGGAACCGAAGTAAAGAATAAAAAGTTTGATGATTATAAAAATTTGCAAAAGTTTGGAGACACTCGTGGTGACAATCATTAAAGTGGCATATATTAGACAGATACGTTACGTTTATTATTGTTATTGAATTTCACGAAATACATCCCTTTCTTGGCAAGGCTTCTTGCTCTTGCTCTCAAAATAGCAAGGAACAAGTAGTACTTTTTCGTTTGTCCTTTGTGTTGTCTGTTCTTCTTCGATATGCGGATTATGATTACCACTTTGGTATCTTCAATCTCTTTTTGACCAGATGTATTGGTCATTTTAGATTTTCTCATTTATTTGTTAAATAATGATGAACGACCGAAATGTATTCCGTGTATTTCAAATAGTCACCGAAACATATTTTAATCGGTTGATTGCGTAGACGTTGCCGATGTTCGTCAGACATTTTATATTATTTTGCTTTCCAATCTTTCGATTTTGAGCGTACCTGATGAAGATTATTTCAGAAAGGCGTCATGCGCAGTAAATTTGATATCTACGTTTTTATTACAACGTCAACATTTTATCTGATTTACTTACAACACTATTTTGAAAATTTTAAAAGAAATTAATGTTTCTACTAAAACATAAATACATAATGTACGTTCTAAATATATGGTTTTATCCTTATAATTTTTCTTTCATTTATACATACATGTATAACCCTTATGTTTCTATGGGTTGAAGTTGAGAAAAATTAATTCATAAAATTGTTCACGTCACGATATAAATACTGCTAAAGTTCGTGTGAAAGATCAATCAATCATGTATTGCAACAAATACGACAATTCGAACTTTGTTTGCCACATCAATCTTTTATGATGACGTTTATTATTGTCTGGTGAATTATCTAAGCAATTTTTTTCAAAGGCTGTTGATTGTATGGCTGATTTTTAATGTCTAAAGAGCAGTATGTCAATTGAGAACATTCACCCCTTTTCTCAACGGTGGTTACGAAAACGTTTGTTTTCAGATAAACGCTTGTAACCAATGTAATCAAATGGCAATATCATTACCTACATGGTGTCCTTGATCTGAAAACGTTACGTAATATGACGGTGTGCACGGCATATAGAAAGGACGGAAGTGATCATAAAAGATTTTAATATGATATCTCCTATACCCTTTTTCTAGTTTATTTCACATTGACCGGTAACAATCATAGGACCCAATGGCAATGTCAATGTAAAATTGCACACGTGTGTTTTTTGTTTTTTTGTTGTTTTATTTACTTAATTTTGGGTCTAATGTAAATTTGCACTCGCGTTTTTCAGACTTAATTGATCCAGGTTGAAAATTATACACATGTTTTTTTCACACAGTATATGGTCAAACCATGTAAAATTGCATACTCGTTTTTGCATCAAATGTTTGAAGATCATCCCCACTGAAGCGCAAGGACAGGCAAATGCAATACAGTGACCAAAAGAAAAAGGACAATCATTGCTATACAAAACACTACACAGAAAACTATCTTTTATCCTACAGTCAGATTTTTTTCACAGGAAACAAAAATCAGATTTTGAATTTTTGGACATAAAAAAAAAATCAGTAATTTGTCTTCAAATTTTTATTATACATTTCTCGTTGAAAACTGCAGGGCCGGATATCTTTCAACTCAATTTATTTTGTTTCTTTAAAATTTCACCACATATTTTTTTTTTCAGAATAAAAACATCTAAAAGTTAAAAGGTCGTCTTCTTAATGACATGAATAATATGTGTCTAGGCCGCGTCCATGCAACTTCGTATTATATAATAAGAATTTATTTTTGGTGTTTAACGCAATATTTCAGCTATATCATGGCGACAAGTTTCAGTGGTGGAAGAAGCCGGAGTACCCCGAGAGAACCACCGACCATGGGCAAGCAACTGGTAAACTTTATCACTTGCGGCTGTGAGTCGAGTGCACCCTTTTTTGTAATTTACAAAGCCAGGCACGAACCCACGCCGTATTGGTGATAGGCTTGTATGAGTTGTTAGATCCAACGACCTAACTCAATGAGCCACCCGGGCCCCGTATTATATAATAAGTGTCCGGTTTTCAAGAAACCTTATGCAAGAAAGTTCAACAGTTTAATTATTGCTTCTGATCCGCGGATTTCTCCNAAGATTGATTCCTTACAAAGTAAACCTTCAAAGAGATAAAGTTGCATTTTAATGCTTGGTGCTTTAACCATTCATATATTTTTTTTCTATCACCGTATGTAGCGCTATCGCATAATTTAATAAACACCGTCCAAATATATCTTGTATTTAGTGTAGAGGTTGGTAAATAGCTTGTATTACCGTTGAAATGAAACAGTACACTTCTTGTTTCATGACGGTCAGTTTTTTGCTAGAGGAACCCGGAGTTCCCTGATAAAAAAAAACCCACCGACCTGCCGAAAGTCACTGACAAAAGAAATCACATTAGTATTATTACCAATTAATAATAATCAAGTGACTGTTGATGAAAAATAAAATCCACATAATATTACTGTTCATGAAAAAAAAATCAACATTATCTATAATACGACCCAGGTATTCACGTTTTTTTTTCCCCATATTTTCAGAATGTTTAATTTGATGCCTTTATTTGAATGACTTAAGAGAAAGCTGAAATCGTAAAATGTTTAATTTTGTATTTTTCAATTTCCGCGAACAGTTTATTGTTAAGAATCGCAAAATTAACACCCTTAAAAAAATCCGCTTAAATAGTAGATTAATAAATGTAGATATTTATGTTTCAGACAGAATATGTTTTAACATCATGTTTGGAGTCAGTGGGTATAGTGTTACATACGGCAATGTTTCAACTATATCACGACGAGACCAATTTACATTTCAACATGAAGATGAGGTCCCAGCACGATTATTATTTGTTTTAAGTATTTATATCTAAAAACGGATATAGATGTACATAATTTTCTATGATAAAGCGCTATATCTTAAAGACAAGCCACCGTTATTGGAATCCGACACCGTGTACATAAAATTCGCCAAGAATACATTGTTTTAATTGATTGAGATTCTAACCATTGATAAACATTTATTTACCATGAAAATATAAAATCGCAATACAACAAAACTAAGAAACCAACACGAAAATCATTTATAAAGGGAAATACAAAGAATGTGAACCAATATCAAACTTTATTTACAACGTACATCTTACATGTATACATGTGTATGTAATTGTACTAGTAACTAATTACCTCATTCTAGTTATTGTACGTGTACTATGCGTATTTCTCCACAGGCATTTGACCGATGGACCTTCATTTCGCCATGTTTGCCACGAGGGTACGTATTTTCAGGGCTAGTAACGATGTATTTAATTGTGGTCCACACGAATACTAGAAAATACACATTTTTCTAGTATTCGTGTGGACCCAGGACCCACAATTAAATAGAGGCCCTACATCGTTACTAGCCCTGAAAATACGTACCCCCGTGCCAAACACGGGAAAATTAAGGTCCATCGGTCAAATGCCTGTGTATTTCCCAAGTACAAAATTATTGAAAATATTGATTTTTGCTCATGGAGGACAAAAGAAAATAAATATAAGAATGTAATTTTATTTCATATTCGCATTCACAGTTAGTAATAGGTGCCAGTGACCCAGATATGATTGCAACGTTGTCCTCAAAGTCTTATTTCAACGTGATGACGTGATCACTTTACATAGGTTACAAACGTCTGTGCGAAAATAAAACGCTCATCTAACCACCGTTAGTACTCGAGCGACACCTGTTGGGTAAATTTGGGTGAATGTTCCCCATTATATTCAGGAAGAGAACAGGATTAAAAACAATAAACCATGATTTAATGAAATATTCCAAGGTCGAATTCGAATGGGGGTATCAAAAAGTTCACATATGATACCACAACACTGTAGTAACAATACGAATATAAGGTTTTGATGAATTACAAATGTACCATTTAAAAAAAACGTTAGAGAATTCCGAAGGGGCAATAAGAAAAAGGGTCAATCTAAAGAAACTGGCAACATAGGGTACACAAACACAAGACGAAGACATAGAAAACAATTGTTATTACTACAATTTAGTGAATGTTTTCATAGTTTACGAAAACATTTCTCTTTTGTAGCGGCTACACTATGCCTACTCTTTTTCGAATCTATAAAAGAGGTTTGTCACGCGCAGGGAGCGTAATACTCTATAAACACATTATCGGCTATCCCTATGGTCCACGGTCAGGCCTTCCGTAACACAACCGGACAAACCACCTCCTATCCCACCCATCGAGAGAGCTCCTCTACCCTCTACATCGGGACGCACTGAGCCGCTTAGTGGATTTCAGTCTTGGGAAAATTTAACCAGTACTAATGATACATGATGAAAATTATCTTCCATATAGCGAATTAGTATGCACAAATATATGACAAATGATATTGACACTAATTTATAGCGCATGTCATCTTTGCCTGGAATAAAAAATGAAATAGCATATTAGATCAAAGGTTGGACAATTTGCGATGCATCTAATATGCAAAAAGCGTGACATTCTTTAACAAAAAAGAGACACGTATTTACATCTCTTCCTTGTGATGTTTTTTTTTATGGGTTTGTACGCCGGAAAGAAGAAATAATAAATTATAGGATCTATACTAGTCAGCAGAAATTGTGTGTCCATGATATAATTTAATTTATTTTATCTTCTGTCAGTTTTAATTAGTGCAGTCTGTATTATTCTGTAGGGCTCTCTGCAGTATCTTCATTACCAATTAAATAGTTCTTCATGCATGATGAAATAATTTGAGGATTACGGTGATGATATTTGCATAAGACTCAGTCGCCATTAGAGATGGTATTTGCATAGCATCAGTCGTCATTAAGGATTTGAACAGAGAGCATTCACCAGTGCTTTTTGGACATAGATTGAGGACATAAATAATCAGTCATCTTTGAAATATTGTTGAAAGTGGCGTTAAACTCCATAAACCAACGACTGTTTTCTTGAAGTAACATTTCAATCGACAGCCACATGGGAAAAACATATAGATGATATTTGTGAAAAAGAATGGTCTCGTTTATTTCCTCTTAGACGAGATAATTATTTATTAGATATCAATTCCCTTGTACGTTTATACGTTGGATTTATTGGGCTTGATTTAGAATACGAAGATGCTGTTCGGGGTAATTGCACTAAAATGAATATGATTTACTTGAAAATGTGCAAATAGAAGCGGGTCGAACTATAACTCGTCTGAAATGAAAATAATACCTTCCATCCACCACTTTCCACAACAAGTTCTTTTTAATGATAGTGTTGTCCATCTCACTATTAGAGTATGCAATACTCTGCCACGTAATATACAGAATATCCTAGTTTAAATGCCCACACGTTTCCATAAATCGCTCAGCTAAGACATTTCGTCATCATTCTCATTCAAATCTTGATTTATAGCAAGCATTGTTTACGTGGGAATTCAAGTCAAGCAAAATCCCAAAGTCTCACTTAATACCGTTTAGTAATGTCAGCTTACTGGTCTATTTTATTTTCATACGTTTTATAATGGCATCTAATGTTACGTTACCTAAAATCCGTCAACCATTAATTAGCCACGCGACATGCTAAACGGCCATACGGATTGTATTTTATGATATCTATATTTAAAGAATATGCAAAATGTCTGTCAAGTTAACATGATACATGAAAAAAATACAGATTTCGATATGAACCAATCGAGATTTATTTGCACTATTTCTTCAGAACACCGTTTTATTCAAATAAAACAAGAAGCATTGTATACTTTCGGCTGAAACACAATAAAGGGCTCATATTCAAAAGCAGTGTGTTATGTGCAATATTAACCTACTTCCATTGAATTTAAAGGTATCGCTTTAATATCATGTTTTGGATGGTGAAACACAGAAGTTGCATACACAATTTCAAGAAGATATATCTCATAGTTTTTGAGTAACAAGCAAAAGGGTACCAACAAATTTGCACAAATAAGGCGTTATGCTGTTGCACTTGAAATTTGTTTATTTTTACACCAAAATTTACTTTTCAAAATATGAAAACAACAAAACTATTTTAATATAAATCTTTAGAAAAATTAATCAGGATTAATTTGATACCAAATTAATGAACATCGGACATCAATTGGAGAAATTATCAGGCTTTATCCAAAAGATATGTTTCTATCAGAAATCTGTAGGGTCCGTAACCAGTTAAAACATCTTCTAGAAAACACTGTGAAAAGATTGATATTTTCATGTTTGAAGATGTAAAATACACAGAGTAGCTATAATCAGTCAAAATATGAACAATTGTAGACAGAATAAAAACTGCAGAACAGAAAATATGGTTACGAACACTACAAAAACCATGTAACTATATTTAAGGGTGTAATTATAATCTTGTGTGAATAAATGTTAATTAAAAAGAGAAATAACAAGTAATTCTGAGTAATCTTAACATCATACCAACTTCAGACATTATAGATCATAGAAAACATGTTGCTTTTAAGAATAACAGTACTTGAATGTTCAGCTCTGCTGCAAAACTGCATTGCCCTTTATTGTGTTTTACCCGTTTAGTATGTATCGCGCTCAAAACCGAAAGTAGTCTTCATTAAATGTCGTATTGGTCATTGTAGACGTCCTTATTTATTTATTAAATAACGATGAACGTTCGGAATGTATTCCGTGCAATTCCAATTATCTATTGAAACAAGTTTTAATCGATTGATTGTGTAGATGTTGCGGATGTTCGTCAACCATTCTACAGCGTAAACACTTCATCTGATTCGTTTTACAAATGTCGCATGCGACACAATTTTTTTTTATTTTTAAAAGACAATTAATTTATATACTAAAATATAAATACTTAATATACGTTCGAAATATATTGTTTTATTCTTTTAAAATTTCTTTTGTTGTGTACATATAACCCTTTTGTTTCTTGGGGTCTTGTAGTTCAGGAAAATAATTCATAAAATTGTTCACGTCACGATATAGCTGAAATACTGCTACAGTTCGTGCTAAAAACCAATCAATCAATCATGTACTTCAACAAATACGATATATTCTAACTGTGCTTGTCACATCAGGTTTTTATGAAGACATTTTTATTGTCTGGTGAATTATCGAAACAAAGTTTGTAAAGGCTGTTGATTGAATGGCAGCTTTTAAATGTCAAGGGAACAGTAGTTCACTTATATTCATGACGAGAACAAGATTAAAACCAAAAACCGTGATTTAATGAAATATCCCACGGTCAAATGGGACAATAAACAATTCACATATGGTGTAGTAAAACTGTAGTAACGAAATAAATTTCAAATATGTCGGAATGCTAGGTTTTGCCATTTAAAATGTGGTCGAGGCGCATACAAACTTTTATGACGGAGAGGGGTCGTCGTTGTCGAATGGTATTTAGATGTACTACTACCTATACAATCAGTGACTATCACCACTAACGTTGTGAGTTCAGATCCCGCCCAGGTAGTTTTCTCCGGGTACTCCAGTCTCCTCCACCAATAAAACTGATCGCCACGATATAACTGAAATATTGTTGACTGTGGCGTTCAGCACCATAACCATAAACCTTAATGACGGAGAGGATGAATGCAATATGCCTCTAACAAAAAACCAATATCGATATCTAATTTAATACACACCACGCGTTTCTGGATACAATGTGAAAGCTATTTGGGTCTACTGGTTGTACCAGAAGATTGTCTATATTTTTAAGAAAACCTGTGCTAAAGTATCAACAATAGTTGTTAAATCATAGCCTTTATGAATAAGCTTCATAGCTTTGTAAATAACGTCACCATTAAAACGCTTTGGTCGGACTTTTGATGTAAAATTATATTTATATTCAAGATTGTTATTGCTGCAATTTAGTAAATGTTTTCAGTGGTATATGCCTAGAGCATTGTGGATGGTTCCCAGAACTGTTCAGCGCGTTCCCACGTGACAGATAAAGGGTACCCTCTCTAATGATGGTTGTCAGGGTATAAGACGCAATGCCATATAGCAGTATATCAGATATATTCATGATTATTGCTTGATGTCATGAGAGCAGTATTTCATGTATTTAGAACTAGAACAAGCTCGATATTGCATAAAAACATGGATAATTGGATAGGGACCACAAATTAAGTCTTTTGTAGCGACTACAATAAGCCTATCATTTTTCAAAAGCTACAAAAGATGTCTTTAACGCACGGGGAGCGTGGTACAATCTAAACACATTATTGGCTATGTTCCACGATCACATTTTCCAGTATTTCTATCCGACAAAACTTCCCGCCAATCGAAAGAACTCGCTAATCTGGCACCTGGGGAAGCACTTAGTAGCTTAGAAGGTTTGATTGAGTCTTGGAAATATTAACCAGTACTAATAAGTCATGATAAAATTATCTTCAATATAAAAAAATAGTATATATGACAAATGACATTGACATGAATTTATAGCACATGTATTCTTTGGCATGAATAAAAAAAAATGAAATAACATACTATATCAAAGGTTGGACAATTTGCGTTGCAATCTAAGATGCAAAGAGCGTGACATTCTAAATAAAAGGCAGGCATTTACATCTCTTCCATATGGTGCTCTTTTACATAATACAATATAGGATCTATACTAGTAAGCGGAAATGGCGTTTCTATGATATAATTCAATTTATTTGATCTTCTATCAGTTTTAATTAGTGCAGTCTGTAGTGCTCTGCGGTATCCTCATTACCAATTAATTCGTTCTCCATGCATGATAAAACAATTTGAGGATTAAAGTGATGATATTTGCTTAGGACTCAGTCGCCATTAGAGATGGTATTTGCATAGCATTAGTCGTCATTAAGGATTTGAACTGGGAGCATCCACCAGTACAGTTTGGGGTTAGATTAATGACATAAATAATCACTGTCATCTTTGAAATATTGTTGAAGGTGGCGTTAAACTCCATAAACCAACGACTGTCATCTTGAAGTAACATTTCGATGAACAGCTACATGGAAAAAAACATATAGATGATATTTATTGGATTTATTGTGCCTGTTTTAGACAATGGTGATGTAGCTTGGAGTAATTGGACTAAAGAATCTGATTTACTTGAAAGTGTACCAATAGACTCGGATCGCATTATAATTGGTCTGAAATGAAAATAATACCATCTATCCACCAATTTCTTTTTAATGATAGTTTTATCTCCCTCTCACTATTAGACAATGCAATACTCTGCCCCTTAATACAACATAATCTCCTAGTTTAAAAACCCACACGTATCCATCAATCGGTCAGTTAAGACATTGTCTCATCATTCTCATTCAAATCTTGATTTATAGCAAATATAAACAGATTATTTACAGTGGGCACTCAAGTCAAGCAAAATCCCCAAATCTCACTTAATCCTGTTTAGTAATGTCGGCTTACTGGCCTATCTTATATTCACGCATTTTCTATGTTGCGTTATCTAAAATCGGTCAACCATAAAAATAGCCACGTGACATGTTATAAGGCAATACTTATATTTAAAGAAAACATGTAACATGTCTGTCAAGGTAACATGATAAATGAAAAAAAAAAATACAAATCTCGATATGAACCAATCATGAAGCTCCACGATTATCAGTCACTATTTTTTCAGAACACCATTTTATCTAAATAAAATAAGAAGCATTGTTTACTTTAGTGTGTATCCCGCGAATTGTAATGCATTAATACGTTTTCTTTTAAAAATTTAAAGCGCATATATTTCTGTTGTACAATCTCATTCATATTTATTTTACTCAATTTCCCGCTAAAAATGTTAAATAGTCTATGTATTACCTTTATTAAAAAAAACGAAAATAATATAATTACTGGGGTCTTATATAGTTGTAAATTTAGGTTATGATGCGCAGTAGGATGTAAATAAACTGGCTGGTTTTTTCTCTGGATATATTTTGCTTTGATTATTAAGTTATAATGATAATAGTAAAATGGAATCAATCTTCCACAAAAGTATAGTGATATCTTTGCTGACATGCTTAAATCTGATTATTGTTTGATCAAAGTGAACGTAGGTTGGAAATGTACTTACGTACGCAGTAATCAAACTAGATGACGTCACCAACCTGTTAACTCACATGACAGTGCATTCCAAAATGGTGACCAATTTCTTCCTGATAAATAATATCCATTAACGTTGCATAACCAGTAGAGTTCTGTTCTCTTTGGATATAGTACATAACATATGAAAATGCTTTATTTTGATTGGATGATTAAAATTTAGTGTTAACTATTTTTGAACAGTACACTTGACAACGGGAGACTATACCTAGCGACGGGAACTATACCAGGTTCAAACGATTTCCCGCGGGCACTATACCTGTGGCATAGATCTTCCCGCGTTTTTATATATTTTTGCAAGATTTAAATCTGTTAAAATAGACGACGCCTTACATTGATTATAGGATTAAACGCATTTTTCCGGAGTTTATTGATGTATAACCTGGACCAATTCACTCACAAAGAAATAAAAGTACGAAGGACTTTTATGTAAGCTTGTGAGTGACTTGCTCCAGGTTATACATCAATACACTCCGGAAAAAATGCGTTTAATCCTTATAATTCTGTAACTAAGTTTTTTTTTCATTTGTTTTGAAAATTTACCTTTGGGGATCCCCAGTACGCACACATATATTCCATTGTCATTGATGTGTGTCCGCCATGAATAACAAAATGCACTAACCTTGTTTTCCTACATTGATAACTAGACGGTGATGTAATTAAGTTACTGATATTTTCCAATTTGATGGCATTTTGCATTTAGCTACTTAAACAAGTAAAATGCTCACAAGTTCGTAAAATAAATCAGTAACCAGCTTGTGTCAATCAGCGTCCCTTGTAAACTATGTCACAGGATGACGATATATTACAAAAGTCAAAGTCGATAGAAGCTAGGGTTGTCTTAAGTATATTTTATCGGAATTTGTTTTTATGTCAACAATAAAAGCTTTTTTTTTCATTGGCATTTAATTTTTATTTCATATCTAACAGTAATGTGTCGATTACATAAACATTGTTTCTTTTATATTTTTTTATTATCGGGAATCACAGTCGCCATTTTGTTTACATTACGAAAAAAGTAGTCCGGTGAACATCGTCTCTCGAAAAAATCCCGCCTCCATAATCGCTTATACCCAATCAGAGTATAGAATTTCTAATTATGTAAATCATATTAGAATTATAATGAAATAAATTCTGTTATTCTAAAATTGAATTGAATAATTTATCTATTATATTGGGAAAAAAATATTTCCACAAATCACAATGTAACCTTATTTTTATTGTAAAAGGTAAAATAACCGACGCACGATGTTTTCATGGTAGTTCGATCTCTTTTTTATACAGGTTGTATTGTTGATATATTGATGTGAATAAAAATGTGGTACAGAATGTATTTTATTGGGAAATTTAAAATAATGTTAATTGTAAATGAAATATTATTTTTACATTATTTCAATATTGTAATTCAATCACTTGACAGGCTGGGCCAAGGTGATATATGTTTACAGGCAGAATAAGAAAATAAAGAAATAAAAAGAAATAGATGGCGTTGTAGTCTGTTTAATGTTTTGCTGTCAACATGGTGAGGTTTGGCAATATGAACAAATTTACCTATTTGTTTTTTCTTTTATCTCTGGAGAATAAGATGTTATGTACTATAAATATTAAGTGTCTTCTCCCTCGTGAACAGTTTTCCTATAATGTTGTCTGGTGAGGTATAGTGACCTCGCCGTTGGCTCAGACACTATACCTTACCAGACAACACTATAGTAGTAGAGTTGCCTCTAGAGAAGACACTAATAGAATAATGTTTACCACATGTAAAAACATAATAGCAAATTCAACATGAAACCCATTGCTTTTAAAGATAATTAACTATTAAGTAAACAAAGCATTTACATCTGTCACAGTACTATACAAATGTAATTAAAAACATTAGCAGAGATATTTATTGGATAGGTTTGAAAAATGTAGCAAGAAGATAAAGATAGTACTAACGATTTTTATTATATACTTGAAGATGATAAAGCTAAAATTTTACCTTGTAATAAAACTTTGAGGTTTGTTTAGAATGAAAAGAGAAGTCATGTTTATTTCACCCAGTTTCACAAGAATGGTCCAAGCGGGCTGATGAAGCAAGTTTATCATAACATGCCATTTTTCATATCATACCCGTTATCAGCCCTCGTTCAAATATCATCCCTTGAGACTAACGGCTCTCGGGCTGATAAAGGGTATGATATGAAAATGCCATGTAATAATCTATCTATATATATATATCGCTACGAATAAAGGGCAATTGCCGCTTTGGGGTTTGGGATTTCTATATTTCAATACATATCGATGAACAAAAAATAGCAAAAAATGATGAACTACCAATAAGAGTACACAGAACAAAGGGAATTACAACAACTCATACAATCAAACAGAAACGGAAGAACAAATCATGACAGTTAGATCAGTTGCTTCAAACGTGTTACTCATGGAACCCATCGCGGAACCCTCATTCCCAAATTCGGTGAATGGCACAACTCGTAATTATCACATCAAATGTAATATATTATTCATTATACAACATATGTATGTGATCATGTTTTGAATTACTGGTGCACTCCAAAACCATATGAATAGTGTCAATTGCCTATGGGATGGACACATTACTATTATCATGCGCAAGGAAATCATCCTTTAAGACAAACTGCATTTATGCCGTCATTCCGTAGCAATCTAGTATGTCGTCATTCCGTAGCAATCTAGTTCAGTTGACTGTTATCCCCAGTACTTAACGTGAAGTCAGGTCAAAGTAATTTCGTACAATCAATCATTTATAAAAGCAATTTTTATATATAATTACATGTAATCTAATTTGTTTTCCCCCTCTGCGTCTAAATTGCTACATTAGATTGCCTTAGAAATTGTTTTCTTTGTTTTTTCAAATTTTTTTTCTTATAAAGCAGCACAACGTCAAATTGCACATGTCGCTTCGCAACAGGGGGATGTAAATCACCGTCTTTGTTATAATATATGAACACTATAAATTGTCAGGACGCGATTTTTTTTATTAAATATACATTATTGATTCAATGTATTTTGATGTGAAAATTATCAACCTTTACTTTTCTTGTAACTGTGTAATGCATCTAGCTACGGAGGCTGTCGTGATCGAGATAGTATGATAGCTGGATTTACAACTACCTATGCAATCAGTGCCTATCACCACTAACGTTGACAGCCACGATATAGCTGAAATATTGTTGAAAGTGGAGTTAAACACTATAACCCATCTAGCTACGTGTTCCCACATTATGTTCATTACAGAAGACTCCACCATGATTGGCAGATGATACAGTAATAAAAGCGTTGTTCCGTAACTTTTGATTTTTTTCACCTGAATGTTTACTTATACCTTTGTCCCATATGGATATTTACCTTAGCTACCTTAGCATCAGGTAGTTTTACCTTAGCTTCAAGCAGATTTTCACTTTAGCATCAGGTGGAGTTTTACCTTATCATCAGGCAGAGTTTAACCTTAACGTTAGGTAGAGTTTTACCGTAGCATTAGCTAGGGTTTTACTTTATCATCAGGAACAGTTTTACATTAGTATTATATGAATTTTTACCTTAGTGTCAGGTGCATTTTTACCTTAGTATCAGGAAGAGTTTTACCTTAGCATCAGGTAGAGTTTTACCTTAGCTTTTGATGGATGTTTACCTCAGCATTAGGTAGAGTTTTACCTTTACATCAGGTAGAGTTGTACCTTAACATCAGGTAGAATTTTACTGTAGCATCAGGTAGAGGTTTACCTCAGCATTATGTAGAGATTAACCTTAGCATCAGGTAGAATTTTATTGTAGCATCGGATAGAGTTTTACCTTAGCTTCTGGTGGATTATTACATTAGCGTCAGGTAAATGTTTACCTTGATTATCACCGCAAAAGTGCAGAGTTCGATTGCTGCCAGTGACGAGGTATTATACTCGGTACAATGTTACGTGGTACAATTTGTCAGCGTCAAGATATTCCGTTTTCCTCCCATACAAACTGGTCGTAATGCCATAGCTGATATATTATTGAAAGATGCGTTAAGCATCAATAACACAATTTATCTGAGTTAGTTCGAACCTACACATGTGCATTATCTATGCAGTATGTACCTAAATCGAAATTTAAAAATAATAATTGGAATGGTTAATGGATACAAATATATACTGTACCTCAATGAGACAAAATCTGATCAATTTGAACTTTTGGTTTTACAATCATGCTGGTGTGCTTAAGGCAAATGATATTCCAAGAACTCGTATGATTATATATAAACGTGATAAATAATGTACATCGACATGCGGGTGGAACTGTAAAGAATATGGCCACTTCGAATACAAGTACAAACTCGTTGGCAAAATATAAACGCGTGTACTTGTAGATTTTTACAAATATATATCACCATGTAAATTCGCGTCTGTACATTCATGTACTACTAAACTAAAAATTGGCAAATGTTTAAATTAATAACTCATGGTGTCCAAAATAATTGACGATAATGAATACATGTCAAGTACATAACATATGAAAATGCTTTGTGTTGATTGGATGACTAGTGTTTACTATTTTTGAACAGTTGCTGCTAAATCTAGGCAATATGTGACTATACCTAGCGACGGGAACTATCCCAGTTTGAAACAATTTCCCGCGGGGACTGTACATGTGGAATAAATTGTACTGCATATATTTACCTCCCTTAAAATAGACGATGGTATTTATCGTTTGTTGTCAACATGGTACTGTTTAGCCATGTAAACGCCAACGAATTTACCTCGGCGCAGTGTTTTTTTTTCTTTTATGTCCAGAACGATCGAGTGATTCTTCATAAATTAATCAAGAATGATAAAACGTTCTATATTGTTTAAATTAGTATGTAAAAAGAAATCAGTTTGATATTACCTTTTTCTTGTTGGAATAATAAAATGAAGAAAAATAAAAGAACCGCCTAGCGCATGAATGCGCGACGTATCCCCCGCACTTGCATATTTAGCTTTATATATTTATAGAAAGCAGCCTAGCAGTCTTAATGTATAACATACTTACAAGCCACATGTAAAGATTATTCAAATCTATCCATGTTTGCTAAAGTTATCGCGTAAACAAGACACAATTCTCAAAATTTGTGATTTTTCAACCAAAAACTGAGATTTTCCCTCAAAACCCTTGCTTCAAATATTTCCATGTTAGAACCCATCCAAGATAATGATAATTACAATCCACACGCAAAAAATTATTCAAATCTATCCATGTTTACTCAAGTTATCGCGTAAACAAAAAAGTGTGACGGATGGACAGACAGCCGGCCGCTATCACTATATCCCCTCATCGCTATCGCGGGGGGGGGGGGGGTAATAATTACCACAGATTCAATCTGCAAGTCGTAGAAAGAGCCGAAATTGATACCACTAACAAACACACACACGTCATACATGACTGATCACTCTCCTAGCAGAAACACACATACGTCATACATGACTGCTCACTCTCCTAGCAGAAACACACACACGTCATACATGACTGCTCACTCTCCTAGCAGCGTTTTGTGTACAGAATGCCGAATCCTAATCTTCATATTTATACAAAATATATAATTGTTATGTTCCTCGTGATATGCATAATACGAGTTCTATAAAACATCGACAATGAAATGAACCATCAGCATTAAATATAATCTTACCCAAGGACATAGAAATACGTAATAGCAAAACAAAAATCTAAGACGAACATCGTCTTTAATGTGGAAAACAATGAAATATCATTTGTTATAGAGTCTGGTAGAAAGAGGAGTGTGTGTCAAATTCGGGATAAAGGTCAAGAAATGAGGCAGATCAAGTTATAATTTTTATTCATTACGAAACAAACAATACGTCATTCAGGCAAGCCTGTTGCACTTTGTCGGGTATATGGGAGGATGGGTTGATGGCTTCTTGATAAACGAGAGTTAGTAGATAAGATCGCACAATTCTGCTTTGCACAGGACCTCGAACGACCACCCCTGCAATATTGTTGCTCAATAGGAATTGCTTCATTCATTTATTTATATGTGTTGAGAGGGGTTTACTGCATACACTAGGCATTTACACCCGGTCGTTAATACGAATCGTATATTTGATTTGTATCGTACAACCAGCGATCGCCCATTTTGGAATGATTGTAGGCCTAACCCACAGCGGAAAATCTTGTAATTTCTAGTTTACAGAAATTCATTGTAGTTAGGATTTTATTTTCAGGGCTGCAATATTTTCCACAAATAGCTAAATTTGCAGAATTTAGGGGCGGAAAGGCGAATTGAGAGGGACATTATGAAGCCTTTTATTAACATGGGCAAAATGAAACTTCAATGGTTTTGACGAATTGATATTTAATATATTCACCATTAAGTTAAAGGAAGCTTGAAAATGAAATATTTCAAAATTTCCGATTTTCTAATTAATTTTTCTAAAATAATTAATTAAATCAAATATTACGTAAGATTTTTTTTTAGCACAATTAGTGGGTTTTTTATCTTTAAGAAAAATTTGAAAATAGCAAAGGTATAATCAGAAGTCGTAAATCAAAGAAGGATAGACAATGCAATGGTGAAAATGAAAAGTTTGAATATCACTCGTAATTAAAATCATGACTACAAAGATTAATTTTCATCGGCATCCAAGTACGGTTCTTAGTACCCGTTGATATAACATTACTTCCATTTGAAATAACAAATTGCTTTCTCCAATAAGTGGAGAAAGTTCATGTATTTTATTTTATTTTTATTTATTTGTGTAGAAGTCCGTATTTGAAGCTGATTATGAAATCATATTGTTGGTTATTACAAGTGGAAAAGGGAGATAACACGGACATTTTAAAACTTCAAAATACTTTTGTTTGGTTATTGCTTTTCACCAATTTAAGAAAAAAGACGAGTTACACATTTTTCTCAAAATTTTTTAATGAATGTATGGAGAAGCCTTATCACGCATATGCACTGCGTAGCGAGTATAACCGCCATGTTTACGCCTAAACTCACACACTCGCCTATTCATTCCACGAACTAGGCGACAAAGCCTCTCTTGTGGGAATCTCCGCCATTCTGACATAATTGCAAACGTTAATTCATAATATTTTGACATTGTGGATTACGTTGGTCCACCTTAAGTCCCTTTCATGCTCAATTGAGTTCATATTAGGGCTGTCGGTATGTCAGAAAATAGATGATTATCAAAATGGAATACCACCTGTGCGTTAATCACGTTGTCGCTGTACGCAACACATTTAGGTTACCTTGTAAAACATGTTTCCGTCATGACATCCAGTGTTTCTTTGCCACCACACTCGAACGCGGCCAACCACGGGGGGCAATAAAAATCGACTTTACTTCTGACCAATGGACTCGTTTCCAATTACGAATATTCCAACGGAGATGGTCACGTGACCAATCCCATCGAGCCACCCGATGACGTCAGGACAGTTGCGGCCATTTAATGGGTCACCTTGCACATAGGCGCTGCTTATTGAGACGGCTGTTAACAGTCCTTACAGATACATGACCCCCAAAATTCAATTCATCTCGAATACGAGCTGACGTAGCAAAATGACTTCTCCTGGCACATCGGGTTATTAGCCTATCCCATCTACTTATAGTTTTGCAGGGCCTGCCAGATCTCGGACATTCATCAACCATTCCAGTCGCTTGCAATTACAGAATGGTGTACCTCCATTTGCCTGCCACCCTTATAATGCTAAGACATGCCTGTGACATGGCAACAGCTTGCCCCCTCTATACTTTAGTTAATATCGCCTAACCATAATTTAGCGATGAAAACACTCTATACGAAAACCTCTACAAACTCAACTTTGCAAACACACTTTGTGAAATTAGGTATGACACAATTTGTAATCGAACATGACTTTATCGATCGATGACGAGTTACACATTTAAATAAAGCTTATGTCTACATATATTGTTTACAGCAATCGCATTTTAAAAACGTTAATTTACAAGAAAAGATATTTATGAAATAAAACAATAGGCGCTTAATTTTTGTCGAAGTGTATATTATATTATTTTCGGGGTTTCTTTTCTGTTTCATTCTTTCTTTTATTGTCTATTTTATCATTTAATGTGGACATGTGGACAAAATAGTATCAGTTTACCTTTTAAAAAATTACAAAATATCCGCAATGTATGTGATCATCATTTACAAATAGAGTTGGTTACGTAGATATTTTAGGATTCTATTCTAATCTTTTCATTGCTACATTGTATCAAATAATAATATTAAATGTTAATTAATGATTGAATGTCAGTCTCAAAACTCTTATACATTTTTTTATGTTGTAGGTAAACTGATTCCATTTTTTGAGAATGCCTCGCTGAATTCTTCTGTAATTACAATGTGGGTGATCAGCTGTGAACGTTTCCAGGCCATATGCCGATCAATGAGTAACAGCTCATGCATTGGTACACTGACAGCTGGTAAATCAATACTCTGTATATGGTGCACCGCCTGTGCCATATCTCTACCATTTGTGTTTCTAACGCACCAGGAACCAGCTCGATTTTATGACGGAAGTGACATCATGGTTTGTCGTACGAAGATTGATAGTGCATTTGACCAGTTCTACGTCGTGTTATTGTTTATATCGTGTTTTGTGTTGCCTCTTGTTGTATTGACAGTGATATATTGTTTTATCCTCCGAACGATTTATCTGACTCATCGATTAGACGAAAATCGACCAAGCCGACATAGAAAACAGATAGTTGCAATGATAATAGCAATTGTCGTCTTATTTTACATTTCATTGTTCCCAATAAGAATTATTTCTTTGTGGCTCGTCTTCGAATCTTTAGATTCCATGGAACAATTGGGGTTAGAAAATTATACTAACTTAATGGCGGTCGCTAGAATTTTACTTAATTTAAACAGCGCAGGAAATCCAATAATTTACGGACTAATATCGAGTAGATTTAGAAATGCGTTTAGAAGAACAATTCGTAGATGTTTCTGTTTAAGAACGGGAATATCATCGTCTGATTTAGGTAATTCTAGACATTATGCAGATTATAGCGATAATTTAAGTATATGTCCTAATTTTTATCCTGGATACTGCTGTCATCACTATGGTACAAATTCTGAATTGCATGAAGGTGATATTTAAAGAAATAGAAACAGTATAAATACGATATAATGTCATGCTTATAGATCAAGAGAAAAACTGCATATCCGATATTAACGACCTCTGTTATGAGAACACAACCACAGGCTTATTGCTCAGCTACTTATGATTGTATTTTAACTTGTTGATTATTGGATGAAAATAAAATTCACAAACTACATGCAGTTCATAGGTTAAAAACATTTATGAAAATCAGTTATGCATTCTCTATAACGATTTTTGGCATTTCCTATAGCATCCTATATTGAACTATGATAATGATAATATTTTCAATATTCACACTAAGCCCTAACTTTAAAAAGGACTATGTGATGCTCACTTGAGTACAGTTTGGGTTTCATCAATTTGTAAAAAAAAAAAAAAAAAAATTGGATTGCTTTTTTGATATATTAGGGTCCTATGTTGACTGATGGCAAACGAGTGACGGCCATGTTGGTTTTCGGTTTTCCAAGAGATATGAACTAAGACCGTATACCTAATAAAGCACCATCTAATGATCATTTATGTACAGTTAGGTGTTTCACCTTCTGAGAAATGAATAGTTCCTACATTCATGTCTGTTTCGTTTAAGAAGAATTTGAAGATACCAAAGGGGTAATCAGAATCCATATATCGAAGAAGAAGAGACAACATAATTGGCAAAAGAACCCGAGGCTCTCAAGAGCCTGTATCGTTCACCTGGTTATAAAAAGAACCAATTGGTCCTCTGTAAAAACTATGTCCTGCGGTGGTGGCCATCTTGGATTTCAGATCGGCATAAAAAAAAAAAAATTTTAGAGGACCTTCAAATGATTATTCCTGGAAAGTTTGGTTTCAATTGTCCAAGTGGTTTAAGAGAAGAAGCGTTTTGAAACATTTTCCCATAGGGTCCAATGTTAAACTAAGTCCTGTCGTAGCCGCCATTTTTTATTTTATATCGGAACAAAAAACCTAAATTATGTAGCGGACCATCCAATGAACATTCATGCACAGTTTGGCTTTAATCATATTTGTAGTTTCTGAGAAGAAGCCATTTGAACATTTTCCCATAGGGTCCAATGTTAATCTATTTGCTGCAGTGGAGGCCATCTTGGATTTCCGATCGGCATAAAAAACCTAAATTTTGTAGAGGACCTTCCAATGACCATTCCTGGGCAGCTTGGTTTAAATTGTCTAAGTGGTTTCAGAAAAGAAGCATTTTGAGACACTTTTCCCATAGGGTCCAATGTTAAACTAAGTCCTGCTGTAGCTGCCAATTTCCATATTATATCGGAACAAAATACCTAAACTTTGTAAAGGACCATCCAATGAACATTACTGTCTAGTTTGGATTCAATCTGATTTGTGGTTTCTGAGAAGAAGGCATTTGAACATTTTCCCATAGGGTACAATGTTAATCTATGTCCTGCGGTGGAGGCAATCTTGGATTTCCGATCGGCATAAAAAACAGAAACTTTGTAGAGGACCTTCCAATGATCATTCCTGAGCAGTTTGGTTTCAATTTTCCAAGTGGTTTCAGAGAAGAAGTGTTTTGAAACATTTTCCCCATAGGGTCCAATGTTAAACTAAGTCCTGTCGTAGCCGCCATTTTGAATTTCATATCGGAACAAAAAACCTAAATTTTGTAGAGGACCATCCAATGAAGATTAATGTTCAGTTTGGCTTTAATCACATTTGCAGTTTCTGAAAAGAAGGCATTTGAACATTTTCCCATAGGGTCCAATGTTAATCTATGTCCTGCGGTGGCGACCATTTTGGATTTCCGATCGGCATAAAAAACAGAAACTTTGTAGAGGACCTTCCAATGATCATTCCTGGGCAGTTTGGTTTCAATTGTCCTAGTGGTTTCAGAGAAGAAGCGTTTTGAAACATTTTCCCCATAGGGTCCAATGTTAAACTAAGTCCTGCCGTAGCCGCCATTTTGAAATTCATATCAGAACAAAACACCTAAAGTTTGTAGAGGACCATCCAATGAACATTCATGTACAGTTTGGCTTTAATTATATTTGTAGTTTCTGAGAAGAAGGCATTTGAACATTTTCCCATAGGGTCCAATGTTAATTTATGTCCTGCGGTGGCGGCCGTCTTGAATTTCCGATCGGCATGAAAAACAGAAACTCTGTAGAGGACCTTCCAATGATCATTCCTGGGTAGTTTGGTTTCAATTGTCCAAGTGGTTTCAGAGAAGAAGCGTTTTGAAACATATTTCCCATAGGGTCCAATGTTAATCTAAGTCCTGCCGTAGCTGCCATTTTGAATTAATCTATGTCATGCGGTGGCGGCCATCTGGGATTTCCGATCGGCATAAAAAACAGAAACTTGGTAAAGGACATTCCAATGATCATTCATTTACAGTTTGGGTTCAGTCAGTTCATTAGTTTCAGAGAAGAAGATCTTTAAAATTTCAGCCAATCAGAGCATATTATTGGCCCTGGCAGCCATGTTGAATATCCGACTGGAACGAAAAACAGAAACGTTGTAGAGGACCATCCAAGGAACATTCCTGCTAAGTTTGGTTCCAATTGGCCAAGTGGTTTCGGAGAAGAAGCTTGAAATGTGAAAAGTTTACAGACGACGGACGCCAAGTGATGACAATAGTTCACATGGACCTTTGGTCCAGGTGAACTAAAAAGGACAAACAACGATCTACAAAACATACACATATAACTAAAGATCGAGTATTGCGAACCCCACTAAAAACCGGGGTGAACTCATGTGCTCTGGAAGGGTAAGCAGTTCCTGCTCCACTAGTTACACCCGTCATGTTAATATAGTTACAAACCCGGTGATAAGTAATGCATGAGAAAAGGACGGGGAAGTGTTTATGACAAGTGGAACATATGTGGTCATTTGTGACACAGATATTCCACAACGTTCAACCAAGTCATGTTCGCGACCATAAAACTTTCGAAGTGATGACTTCAACTTAAACAAGAGGAACCTTTGGTTCAGTATATTCCTTGCTAGCAGCAATGGGGTAAATTGTACCATTTGAAATAATGCCCACTGTTGTCTAACTTAGATATGAATCTGGAATGCAACACTGGGGGACTATTAAGGACTGGATAATTTGGCTCTTAGCTTTCAGAGGAGAAAATTTTCAAATTAATATATGTCAATATCAGAATAATTTCCATATTTCTTTTTAAAAAAAATGGCAATAAGCACTGGTTCATCAAAATCCATAACATATGTCATACCTGCCATTAAGATGTCACAACTGTTAGAATATAACGTTTTATTGGCACTATTTGTGTGCTTTACCAATAACATATATGTATAGTAACAGTAACCATCTTAAGAAGTTTACAATTCCTTGTTGAATAATATCACGATGAAACAAAAATAAATGCATATTCCTTGTTGAAGATGTCTGTCACCATTTGCTGTAAGCTCTGATGTATCCTGGAATGCATAAAGATAAATTCCATATAATTCCCGTGCTAGTTCCCAGATACGTACTGCCTTTTAGAAAACTTTCAAAACAAATGTATTCACGTATATTGACTACTCGTATATTTTGCATATCGACAGTTTTTGGATCTTCAATACATCAATATCAAAATATAACACTTTCGAATGAAGTAGCAGAAATTTGTAAGAATCAAGTTTTTGGTCGTCATTTTAAAAGATAGTACATTGTAGACTGAGGAGTTGTTTACAAACCTTTTTACTGTTGAAATGTGTATACGAAAGTTTAAAGATACCAAGGGAGTAATCAGAAGCAGTGCAGTAGTCAGACAATACAATGGTCAGATGCATAGAGACAACCACAATACTAGTATTCAACAAAATACTACACAGAAAACTAAAGATTGAGTAGGAAACGATTTTCATGGAACAGTTTGCAAGTATCGTCAATATAATTACAGTTTAGGTAACCAGTAGAGTGAAGGAGGATCTAAATCTTCATCTTTGGTTCAAATATACGACAGAATACAAAATAAACCTGTGATTTCCGGGGTTGGATTTTTATTCTAATTTACATCAACTACCCTACAGCCTTTAATCATTCAGATTAGAATGTCTATGTCTTCTCTATTGCGTTTTGCCTGGCTTAATCCTTGATAGAATCCATACAAAATATAGTGTTATGTTCATAATTTATGGATTTAAATTCAAGATATTTCGGTCATTTGTCTTAACACAACTTGGAGAAAAGCCTTTTAGACAATGCCAAGGTCACCAGTTATAACGTGGTATGTCGGATTATATGACTGTGGGAAGTTAAGTTATAGATGTTGAAAACCTCATACACTTTTCTGTAGGTTAAAACATTTGTGGTAATGTGTGTAGTATAGATTTATGCGATCATTATATCAAATGGTTCCGCGAGGTCCTTCTGAAGAACTGTGGCAATGCACGACCGCAGCTGCTAATTATTGACCAACGCGTATCGCATGAAGCTATTGATTTGTTAGAGGAGGCGTGTAAAGAAGATATTCACCTATTTGCCTTACCATCACACACTACACATGCGTTATTCCCCTTCGACAAAGCCGGTTTTGGACCCCTGAAAAAGCACTATAATGCGGCATGTTCTGAGTTTATGTCAGTCTCTCTCGGGAATATTGTAATGAAATGGACAAGGCCTAATCTATTCAGTAAAGCTTATGCATCTGCACTTACACCAAACAACATAAAACAAGGATTTAAGACATGTGGAATATTCCCGTTTGATGCGACCATTATTCCACATCAGGTTACATTGCCTTCAAACCCACCAGACAATGGAAGCAATGTTGTCACTTGTACATTCGATGACACCGACACCCGGACTGCACATACTCACACTGCTACTTGGCCCTCCGCAAATGACCATGCCGAGAGCGAACAAAATACCACTGAAATTGCAAAATCAGATAACGCAGTTATGGTGATGCCAGCATATGACGGAGTAAATCCTGACATCAATCTTGAATTGTTTTCCCAAATAGCATTGGACGGCAGGTATACTGAACTAGAGGAAAAGTCAAATAGCAAGGAAATTCTCTCCTTTTTGATTGATCGCAATGACGTTCCTGAGGTTGTTGATTTGCCTCTTGTGCTTCCCGTCGACAACGCAGGTGGTGGTAAGCCAAAGGTACTATGTGAATGCCCTCTTAACAACATAACTACAAATTCCACTGTAGAATATAATTTCTGGTCTTCCACAATGTTGTCGTCACCAACATCCAAAACAGTAGACTGGAATTCTCAAATTAAGGACATTTTCGCGTTGGCTCCTGCAAAACCAAAACCAGAAAAAAAGAAATGTACATCTCATCGTCTGCTTACATCGGAATCCTTCATACCAGAAAAACGAGTTAAAACGCAAGAAAAGGAAGAAAAACGTTTTTAAAAAAATCATCAAAATCCAGAAAAGAGGAAATTAAAGGCCGTAGATGCGTTTCTAAAGTAAATGAAATTAATGTAATTATGAAATGAAATGTAATGTCTAACAAAACTGAAAGCTTTATTTATTTTGAAATCTTTTTGCAAATCCTATTGAAGAGAACCATCCAAGCACTGTTCTTGCAAATATTGGTTCCATTTACTAATTCAAATCGGAGAAGATTTGTTTGCCATATTTTCTGTTTTAATAATGGTGGTCATCTTCAGTGTTTTGTCGTTCATCGCACAGTTAAAAAAAAGAACACACAAGAACCCAAACTGCATTATTTGGTTTCAAATAATTTCAATTAGCCCAGTGGTTTTACAAAAGAAATTAGAATGCAAAGTTTACAGGAAATGAGATTTGATAAAAAAAAAATGTATCAGATCATATATTCACCCAATAATTACCATGGGGATTACTACTTTGAAGAACTAAGAGTAACGCAACATGGAGTGAACACTGTAAGTTGGTTTTAAGTATATCGAAATAAGTATCAGGCATTGTATTAAGACGTCCAATTGAAATTTTCCTACGAAGATGAAATATGCCTATGGCTGCTCTGTAATCCTGTATATTATTACCCATTTGGCAATTGTATACACATACTTGAGCATCCATAGTCATGTCTTTCATATCGGCAGGCACATACATGTAAGTCATTGCATCCATAATAAAATAAACAACATATATATAAATTACAAATATAATGGTATTTTAGCGACGATTATTATTTGATATTTATTTTAACTTGTCACATCTTAGTAGATATAAGAAGACAAAATATCCACATAATAAGTTTTCCTAAGACCTAGTTTATTTGTCAAGGTACAGACTGGAATTGTGTAACAGTGCTAGGCATAACACAAAAAAGGTGAATATATTATGAAGCAATGCACTAAGACAAAGTATCGAACTGTAATACCGCAAGAGAACATAAAATATGTTTAGTACGAAATTAATTCCCGTGACAGAAAAAAAAATATCCTTTGTTTCAAGTGAATACTTTTCGTTTTATTATTTTTAACAATTAATCCCAACGACATATAATTATCATTTGTTTCAAATTAATGTTTTGCGTTTTATTTTATTTTTTATTTTTATCAAATGATCCCCGTGACATATACAAGGTAAATATTCTTTATTACAAATGAATACATTGCGTTTTATTTGATTTGATTTTTTTTATACTTATGAAACTGACTTTACGAGGAAGCCGTGGATGTGGAATAAACTATCGTTTATATATAAAGAGCTCAAATATACCTGTTTGTCTACATGTTGGTATTCAAATAGCCACTCAGCTATATTTCTATAATGAAACATTTATCTACTTGAAACGAACACATGGTTTTGAATCTATTAGAATGCATCTTGGATACTTTTAGTTGTAAATCATTGATGTACAGGTATCACAACAGTGACACTAGGGTATGTGTGAT
>MJUT01041170.1:1287585-1300751 GCA_002080005.1 Gigantidas platifrons
GTGAAAATATAACTGCGAGCCCCTGTGGTTAGACTAGAAACAATCAACATTTTTAATCAGACTAGAAACAATGAACATTTTAAAGAAAAATGCAAATACATAGACTTATAAAAAGTGTAAAACAATGCTCAGTACTTTGTACAATGACTTGTTATACATGTAGTCTTCTTTAAAATTCTGAAAAGTGACTAGATTCTGGAATTAAATCAATTTCATACATTAAATTTTATGAATTCATTGAAAATTAGAATAAATCTAAACTGTCAGACAATGAACAGTTCAGAAAGAGACATATCATGTAAATCCAGTAGACATTATTATTGTGATTCCAGTCTCAGAGAAATAAATGTAACTTTTGATTGAAAAATACCACTTTAATCACCAGACACAGTAAAAAGATACACCATTAACAAAATATATATTAATGTCACTGATAGAATGGTAAAAGTGAAGTCTGTGATTCATTACTGTCTCTTTCTGTACTGTACCTTCGCCGGTGTCTATATAATCAAATTTTGACTTCACATTGAAGAGTGTGACTACTAAATGTGTAACTGATTCCGGACGGACACGCATCGATTTCCGGAAATCACGATTTTATCTAAAAAAAAATTAAAAAAATTTGGCAATAATTTTTTTTGACTCGGCGGCTTTTTTAAGGGTCGGTCGGTGAAAGGGGAAACAAACTTAATTTTAATTTAGGCCTTGGTATTTTAGCGACGATTATTATTTGATATTTATTTTAACTTGTCACATCTTAGTAGATATAAGAAGACAAAATATGCACATAATAAGTTTTCCTAAAACCTAGTTTATTTGTCAAGGTACAGACTGGAATTGTGTAACAGTGCTAGGCATAACACAAAAAAGGTGAATATATTATGAAGCAATGCACTAAGACAAAGTATCGAACTGTAATACCGCAAGAGAACATAACATATGTTTAGTACGAAATTAATTCCCGTGACAGAAAAAAAATATCCTTTGTTTCAAGTGAATACTTTTCGTTTTATTATTTTTAACAATTAATCCCAACGACATATAATTATCATTTGTTTCAAATTAATGTTTTGCGTTTTATTTTATTTTTTATTTTTATCAAATGATCCCCGTGACATATACAATGTAAATATTCTTTATTACAAATGAATACATTGCGTTTTATTTGATTTGATTTTTTTTATACTTATGAAACTGACTTTACGAAGAAGCCGTGGATGTGGAATAAACTATCGTTTATATATAAAGAACTCAAATATACCTGTTTGTCTACATGTTGGTATTCAAATAGCCACTCAGCTATATTTCTATAATGAAACATTTATCTACTTGAA
The DNA here is from genome assembly GCA_002080005.1 of Gigantidas platifrons. Taxonomy (NCBI): domain Eukaryota; kingdom Metazoa; phylum Mollusca; class Bivalvia; order Mytilida; family Modiolidae; genus Gigantidas; species Gigantidas platifrons. The sequence goes on from MJUT01041170.1 coordinate 1,288,920, forward strand.
ACGAACACATGGTTTTGAATCTATTAGAATGCATCTTGGATACTTTTAGTTGTAAATCATTGATGTACAGGTATCACAACAGTGACACTAAGGTATGTGTGATACCTCTACAACAAGGACTCAACATATAAGTATACCATAGCAAAATTATTATTTGCTTGAAAAACAAGTGATGAACAAATTTTACAAATAAGTACAATAAACAACAATATAAATAGAAAGTCAATGAAACAAACAAACTAAACTTTACTGTTCAATGTTAGATCAGGCTATTTGGGTGTTTCTTAGCATGTTACTGATGTCGTCATGACAACGAATCATCACTTTTCTACCCTCCTGTCTTTGTTTGGCGTAGATCCGACCATCGGATGTCCAATAGGAGTTGGTATGACCATTAAACTTAAGATCGGCTAGTGCCTTTACCATATCAGTCCTGAATTTTGTTAAATTTTCTGTGATAAATAGTTTGTCTGGATCTCCCTTTAATGTTTTTTTTTTTTGGCATTGTAGACTTTCTCTCGATTGCGATAAGAGAGAAAACGAACAATAACTTGACTTTTACCATTTCGGACACTGCCAATGACATGGGACCGCCCAATATCTTCTTTTGTAATGTTCACATTTAATTTATTGTTGCATATATCAACAATAAGACTGTCAGTGTCGACAGAGTGTAATATATTGCCTATTTCACCAACGGCTACACTGATGTTGTGGAAACGCAGGCTGGTTCTGCTCGAGTATTGTTCCTGGTTTTCGAGCCTTATTTCCAAGTTATTCATTTTGTTATGGAGGTGGTTTATTTCTATATCCTGTTCTTTCAATGCATTTTCTCACTTTTGAGACAGACCAGTTCCTATTTTTAGCGATGTGAGATTGTCTTATCTTGCACTAGTGCAAGACAAAAAAATCACGTGCGTTTTACCGGTAAATACATGATGTACAGTTTATGTCAACTGCCCCCAGTTCTCCATGCTTCACCAATAAAACCACGATTCTATTACATAAGTATTTTTAAATTAATGTATGTATACTATTCTGCTAGCTAATAATTTAACTATCGTGCACCTTTCATGTTTCACGGTGTATGACTTTCAAGTCAATGTTTGTTTACTTTGAGTAAATAATAGAGTGCTCTCCCTTGTTAGTAACTAACGTACCTCCCTTTGACCAAATTCAAATATTTTTTCACAGCCACAGGTGTAGTGTTGAGTTACATTTATCATATATTTATTAAATACATTGTATTTTATTATGAAATACATTTAAAATACTGCCAAGACACGGATGCATATGAATAAATTGAATATTTACTTCAGCAATGGAAACAAAATTTGCAGGATGGGGAATGTAAGCAAAACAATTAGGTAACAGCTGATAAAAGTGAGAAATAAAATCAAACACCGGCAAAAAGTGCAAGACAGGGAAATCTCCGACACCCTCGGGTGTCGGAGATTTCCCTGTCTTGCACTTTTGCCGGTGTTAGATTCTATATGTCTCGTCGGGTGTTGTCTCTTATCTTATTTATCTCTACGATCATATTAGCCTGTTTGGTGTCTCTTATCTTATTTATCTCTACGATCATATTAGCCTGTTTGGTGTCTCTTATCTTATTTATCTCTACGATCATATTAGCCTGTTTGGTGATTATTTTCTTTTGTTCGTCTATTTTTTTTAATTTTGCTCGTCAATGGTTTGTTTCATAGGGATAATATGTTCGTCTATGTATGTTTTTGTATGCGTTTCAATGGCTTTATTAATGGCTTTTGATATTGACTCGCCAATTTTGTTTGAGATGACTGGAATTATTTGGTCTAACACATCTTTGCAGGTAAAAGCTTCAATTATTTTTCGGAAATAGTTTTTCTTGGCACTGGAGGTTTTCTAAGCTTCGAGATAGATAGATCTTTGGGGTCACCAATCGAATTTCTTCGTCTGGTTTGGCGAGTGTTTTGCTTTGCAGTAGCGAGTAGATTATCAGGACTAAGTGGACTAGGTCTTTTATTGGGTCTATAAGGTGTTTCAAGTGTTGTTAAGGTTGACAAGTTAGGCTGAGATCTGGATATATTGGTATCATCAAGGTCGTCGATTTCAATATCATTTTCTACGGACGTCGCCGTTTTGGTTTATTGCTTACAGTTACACCTGGTTAGAAGAAGACTGATTATATATCACAAAACAGTTTTTTCAGTACATTTAAGATATCCGATATGTTTTTGAAAGTTAAATCATCCTTTAGGGACACTTTTCCGAAATTATTTAGTCATACTTCCAGCATTTTTTCCCCTTTTTGGAGAGCTCGATTACATTACCAACCTTTTATCGCGCATGCTCTGTCTTTTATACATATCACAACTTGTGTGCCACAAAGATGAAATATATTATGTATAATGATGAAGATTATATCGTTCTGACCATGCTGTTCACCCTGCTATATGTTACTCACACGTGAAAAACACTTGCATGACCACATCATTTCACTAAGAGGAGAGGTTTGGGTCCCATAAAACTAGTTTATTATTGAATTTGTTCAGTAACCGTACCAGGCCAGGAAAATGGGCGATCATATATGTGAGGGATATCGATATTTCTATTGGATCTTGGAAATGTTCCAAAAGCGTGATATATTTTTTTTTCATTTTTTTTACTATCTCCCATTAATTTTCTTTTATCATTGTATTGTCGTCAAACGTCATTATATCATTTTCTGATCTTATCACACGTTGTAATATCAATCTATTACTAATTAGTTCTACATGCTTCTCGCTTTGGAGATTTATATTATGTAATGTTTCCCACGGATATGAATTAATATATTTCCAAGCAATTTGTTTCCCAATCTTATTAATTACACTCTTTATGTTGTCATTCGTTCTTGTGATAGTATGTCATCATTATGAATTAATGGTAATCTGGGTATATAAAAAATATCGTTTACTGTTTTGCATTTGGAGATCAATTATCAAGAGGGTTAGGTTTGGAGTCATGTTAACATTTATATTGCTTCCATCTATATTTTTTTTAGAAAGTCCATGACTGAAAATCAGAAATCGTTTGTCACTTTACAATCCCAAAACAGTGTTTATAAGTTTATATTGCTTCATTGCAAAAGAAACATAGTGCAGAAGTCTATTCTATAATGAATTCCCAAATAAAGTAATGATTAATAGAACTAAGGTACATCTCCTCCAGGAATAGTTAACGTAAACGGTTTTTGGCTATTCTATTTATTTCCTTTGATTGTCTTGTTCCCGAAGGCTTTTAAATTATATGTCTATCTAATCTTTCGACTTAGAATGTTCTTGATGCAGATTTATTACAGACACGTATCGTGGGCACTAAATTAGATATTTACGTTTGTATTTCTATCACTTGGTCGATACCTCTGCTGGTGGATTGTTTGTCGCCTAGGATATCATCCCTCCAGTAGTCTTTGTTTCAGCACTTGCATGGTTTATAAGGTACATAAACGTTAGAGAATACAGAAGGGGCAATCCAGAGAAATTGACAACATTGGGTACACGTGACAAAGACAAACAATACAAAGACAAAAACACAATATCTGCTGGACACCACTAGGCAAACAAGAACAGTAAATAAGACATGGTCCCTCCTACAAACAACTTGAGGTAAAGACGTAAAATATTGTTTTCACTGTTAACAATGAACTGTTGTGTGGTGAAATGTTGATGACCTTAATCATACCCCCTTTTATTTCTACTAAATTCTCAGATATCAGGATTTATGAAATACATATTGTTTAATTTCTAAGCACTCATCATGAGTCTAATTCAACTTAGACATGTGTTTATATAATATAGAATGTTTTGGCTTTCATCTCGTTCCAGTATAGAAGGACACTGACCTACAAAACAATCCACAGAAGACTAAAGGTTGAGTAACAACAAGAACCCCACTAAAAACCGGAAGTGAATTTTGTCAAATGTTCAATATTTTCTGATAGAGAAGCATCTGTTGTTTGTTAGGTACCATTAACCTAAATTTTAAATGAATATCCTACATCCCTACCGTTACGATTGACAAACGAAAAATATTTCTTGCGATAAAACTTGAAAATAAATTAAAAGCATATTTTCCTCAGATACTTTTGTTTTCAAATCATAATTAAACTTATCGTCAGATAACATTACGTTTACATCATTGTGAATTAATAGCAAAGCGCAATTCCCGATACTTAACCCGTATCATTTAGGAATAAGTATGTAATCAAATTTAACAAAACGTATCACTTTAGATAGACCTCCAACACACATATATCATAGTTTGTACTGCAACGATATGTAATAAACTTCAACAAAATAAATCACTCTTCATTTACTCCCCCCACCCACCCACACATACACACATTCTGTTGTTTTTATATGTACTATATTATTATCAAGTACTATTAAGATTTATTTCTAAAGCAATTAAGAAAACTATCCCAATAGATCTTCGTGTGCAATAATAATGTTTTTTTTTGTATCCAGATCATCTATTATTATTATTATAGACGAATGCATCTCAAAACCATGACAAATTTATCTACCAATGGCTGATATGGAAATTTTAACGAACGTCACAACACGGTACTCAGAATGTGTCAAGACACCAAAAACCGGAGTTGAACTCAGGTGCTCGCGAAGGATAAACAGCTCTTGTATATTACAACATACCGCCGTATTACTCATATATACAGTCCGGTAAAAGGTTTGACAGTGATAGAGAAAATAAAGCATCTACGTAAAAAGTAAAAGATCCATTGTCATTTGAGATGTGGATAGTTCATAGCGGTCAACTAGATTGTGATAACGACTGTAGAGTTTGTGTAGCGATGACTTCAATCTAGGAACAACGAAGCCTTGTTTGAGTACGTTTTGCGTCATCAGTTGAGCTCTCTCCAGAAGATAAATGTATCTTTAAGGTTAAGGTTCACCCCGTCAGGCTTGGGTAACCATAGCCATTTTTGGATTTCTGTTGACCTTTTGGTTTTCGGGCTTCCAAAGACTTGAATTGTTTGGGTTTCCATTATTTTACCTTTGAATGCGCATGACCATGATGACGTTTATACTAGAAACGTGTTTTGAGCACTAAATTAGATATCTGCTTTTCTATTTTTAGTAATACTATACCATTTTGCACTGAGAGTGTGGTAAAGCTGAAGTTTAAAAGTATTATGTAATGGAATATATCTCGGGGAAATTGTATTTATATTATTTCTGTAAATGCCTACAGCATATATTAGAACATGTTTGGAAACTCATTATCACAAAACAATATTATGTAAGAGGAAACGTGATTATTTATTTGAGAAAATAAGACGGTCAATAAATATTATTAAAAGTAGTACTCTCGCCTCGCATGTACTTGGCAATCAATGTTATATGCAGTTATTCAAAAGTCATATTTTCAAAATAATTTTATTTTAACACGGAAGCAAATGGTTAACAAGTACGTCTAGAATTCCGATTTATTGCAAAATTGAATTGATGATGAAAGTTTTATAGTTGAACTTGTTATGCAACAAGTGCTTGCCAGTGTACCATACAAATGAACAAAAGTTTGTTAGCTTGAAATCTGGTCTGAGAATATATACTGACTGAAAAAAACAAGAAACGATACATTGATCAAATTTATTAATTCCTATGTAATAATATATATAAAAGTATATATTGTACATGTATTCTAGCACTGTTTAAAAAAAGAGCAATAGGGGACCGTCGTGGTTGTGTCCTATTGTGAACTTTCCATTTATATGTAGGAACATTCCAGAAGCACCTGCATATCGAATATATATCTCTCACTTGATACGATATTCCAGAGCTTGTGGTTCATATCAGGATTTCATTGATAGAGGATTGCGGCTAACAAGGAAGCTACTGAACCAAGGGCTCATCTTTGTTAAGTTGAAGTCATCACGTGGAAAGTTTTACAGTCATGACTTGGTTAACAATTATGTGTCACAAACAATCACGCATATGTTCCACTTGTCGTAAACACTTTTCATCTTTCCCACTTTGTTCTTTCCTCTTTCAAGGACAGACAACGATCTACAAAACATACACACATAACTAAACATGGAGCAACACGAACCTCGCTAAAACCCGGGGGTGAACTCAGGTACTCCTGAATGGTGAACAGTTCCTACTCCATTTGTTAAACTAGTAACCAACACGGTGATAAGTCATGAATGAGAAAAGGACCGGGAAGTGCTTACGACAAGTGGAACATATCTGTGGTCATTTGTGAAACAGATATTACATAACGGTCAAGCAACTGATGGTGGCAACCGTAAAACGTTCGACGTGATGACTTCAAATTAAAATGTCTTATACAATGCACCACTACAAATATCTTGCATACGAATATCAAATTTCAGAAATCTAATAAAAATTTCATTCAAACTTAACTACGGAAAAATACAAAACACAATATCTTAGAAGCTAATTTCCGATTTTATTGTAGTAAAAAACAATATAGACGGAACACAATTCTCTGTTTATCGATATGTCTTCTTGCAATGTAAAGTATACTGATAAAATAATAACCAACAATAAAAGATTAAATCCATGTCATTCTGGTGGCTTTTTTTACCTTTATTTGTAGACAGAAATATAATCATACTGATCTTCATATCAAAAGCTCCAATATAATGCTACCAAGAACAGTTTTCGTTCCACCTGTGCTATAGCAAAGTATTCAGGTAAAACGAATATGATTATACATTGAATGCCTTTTTGGTACTTAAAGCTGGCTGGTTGCTACAAGACAGATAAAAAAAGTATATATAGAAATCCCTTGACATAGGCAAGACAATCCGTTTTACGTGTACAACTGGCATCAACACTTTGTTTTCTCAAAAACATTTTCCACTGGTGAGTTATTCTTTATAATACATATAACTCATTCATGACAATGTCGGAACATGAGAAAGAAAGTCAGTTCGGTATAATGTGTTTATTTCAATTATATTCATGAAGCAGGGATTAATTACATATCAAATTGAGCTGTCACCATTTGGTGTTGACTGACGAAGTATGTCTCAGTCTTTTTAATACCTTTATACACTGATACGCAAATAAATATTTACAATGACTACTTAAAAGCCAAATATGGGACTAAGAACAGCTCCATAAAACCGTAAGATTCCTATAGAATTAACTATCGGTTAAGTGGTTGTATGCATGTTTGTATAGTAAAACTGTGATTATTCATGTTTGTCCAAAAGTATAATGTATACTTCGTACTAAATTCAAATTAAAATCGATACTACGTTAGTTGAAGGTTATTGTTTTGCATTTTCCTTTGTCATATTCATTGTCACCAGTATCTTACGATAATTCACTGTTTTGTGAGTCTTTCCCAGAGGTGGTTGAAAATTATTCACCTCAACAACTACATAGATTGTTACTGACCAATTAAAAAGACATTTAAACAAAAAGAAAGAAATCATGAAGTGGAATTTCCGCCTTTTAAACAATAAGATTTTATAGACGACTAGAGATGGTGAATGTAATAACTGACGATGCCCGAATTTTCAGAAAGCAGATTTTCTAATAAAACGATTGTTTGGAACATTACTTGTTTTATCTAATACTCACATTTTATATAACCTTGTATTCTTTAATATATATAAATCTTTACAACAAAAACAAACAACAACAAAAAACAAACAAATAAATAAACAAACAAACAAACAAACAAAAATAAGACCTAACAAACAAAAAGTTAAGAAAAAGAAAAAACATACAAACAAAGCAATGATATATGTTTTATACAATAAGAATGACTGTTCATCTTTTAAGCAAGCATCATCATGTCTTATTCACACCATTACATAGCTGTAAAAGTTACTTTTATGAAGGTGGAAGCGCAATGAACGATACGCTTACTTTTGTTGTTTGTTAGTGAAGTAGACCGATATGAAGGCCGAAGCGTAGTGATATGGGATGCAATATCATTCAACTACCACACATAAGTTGTGTTTGTCAATGGCAACTTTTAAAAAGGAACAACGCTTTAGAGGTGAGGTTTTGACACCGTATACTGACCATAATCTGTTACTACTTTTGGTGTTGATCACTTGGTGGTTTATTACTATTTTACATCAGCAGTAAAGAGCACAACTGAATTGCAAAATTATTTAGGTATCGTTTCTTTATTGAGTTAAACGTTAATGTAGATTTCTATAATTACATGTATGTTGAACAATGTAAGTCTTGGTACGTAGGCTTTTTTCTGTAGGCAATGGGCAATATTTTACACGTTATAGATAATTCACGAGACCCGAGTGCCTATTACAGTGCTTTGAACTTAATTAATTTCTATGCTAAACCTATTTAAACAAAACTCTGAATAAACTAGGATCATGTCTATATTGAGCATCCAGTGCTGTCCCAATGATAGCGTAGCAAATATAAGTTATGTAATGAGCTCGAAAACATCTGTGTATTCCGTACTAAAGTCCCAAACTACATACCCTTCCGGAGCACCTTAGGTCATAAGTGAGGTTCGTTTTACTTGATGTTTAGTTTTATGTGTATGTGTTGTGGATCGTTGTTTGTCCTTTTGTACTTAATCTTTTGGTCATTGTGTTGTTTGTCCTTCGATTTACGGATTCTGATTACCCCTTCGGTATCCTCAAATCTTCTTAGATTGCACTTATATGAGAACAGTGTGATGATATCAAGAGGGTAATCACAAGTCGTAAATCGAAGGACAGACATTTATCATACTTTAATGGAATAGTGTCTGCAATTATCGTTTTTTTTTGTTTGTTTTTTTAAAGGTGCTGATATCTTCCGACAATCTTTTTCNCATTGTGTTGTTTGTCCTTCGATTTACGGATTCTGATTACCCCTTCGGTATCCTCAAATCTTCTTAGATTGCACTTATATGAGAACAGTGTGATGATATCGAGAGGGTAATTACAAGTCGTAAATCGAAGGACAGACATTTATCATACTTTAATGGAATAGTGTCTGCAATTATCGTTTTTTTTTGTTTGTTTTTTTAAAGGTGCTGATATCTTCCGACAATCTTTTTCAAAGATAAGATGAAAAGTTTCTTTAAAAATCCTTGACATAATAATGTTGTGACGTTGTGAAAAGTCTGAAAGTAAGCTCGAATGTAACGTATGGGCTGTGAAATATAAATTCCATACATGGGAACGGTTGGTAAATTATTACATGTATCAAAGTGTCTACAATTATAATGGTACAGATGAAATCATCTCTCTTGGTATGGAGTCTGGTAGAAAGTTCTAAACATGGTAATGTTGTCAATGCAAATTCAAAGCGATGGGTAAATATGGTTAGGGATTATGGTTATGGTGTTTAAAACCACTTTCAACAATATTTCATCTATATCGTGGTTATCAGTTTTATTGGAGGAAAAAAACGGAGTACCCGGAGAAGAGCACCGACCTCCCTAGAGTCACTGTGCAACTTTATCACATAATGTTGCATCGAGTACATCTTGCCTGAATGGGATTCGAACTCACAACGTTAAGTGTTGATAGACACTGATTGCATAGGTACTTATAAATCCAACTACCATACGACCACGACGGACCCGATATGTAAATAGAAAACTCTAAAATATATTTATTAAGTAACATATTCTAAGTAAATTTGCAATGGTGTGTGCTGCCATTACTAAAAGATATCGAGTCTTATGATTAACCAAACTTTTCATATTTGTTTATTTTTTTTTATTTGAGATTTATCAAATTTTCATTTTAATTTATCAAACCCTATTTGAGAATTCCGTTCCCTGGAAAATTGTAATTAACATGGGATAAAAAATAATCACATGGGAATAAAGTATTCCTAATGTACTTGAAAGCTCTAATAGGATTATGATGTACCATTGTGACTTTAAAATACCTCTTAGAATTGTTAGTGGGAATTCTGGGGGTTGTTTTTGTTTTTATTCTTTTTTGATTTTGGGGGGAGGGGTGGGGGGGTTTATTATCTGTGTTGGTAATTTTGTATTAAGATTAACATGTGTCCTTGAATTTTTTTTTGCCTTGTTCGTTAGTTCGGTTTTTTTTATTTTTTTTATTAAGCATTCATTTGAATTTTTCTTATAAGAAACTTAATTTTTGCATTTTTCAATATCTAATTTGTGTCATTTGTATAAATGTGAGAGATACCGAACAGGTAGGCAATGAATTTTATTACGGAGACAATTTGATTATTAATTTTCCTCTAGGAAATATTACAATACAGAAATTTCCCGGGGGACATACTCTCATTTTTTGCCTTTTCCTTAATAAAATTAAAATTTCTGATAGGAAAAAATGGTTCTTGAAATGCTTCTAGGAAAGAGTAATTTACTGTTTGATATTTCTAATGAAATTTTAAAGTGATAAAATGTTAAAATTACTGTTTTTGTTCAATTTAGTACATTAATATGCTTGTCTTTAATACAGCGACGTTGACAGTTTTATTATTCTGATAGCGAATAAGTTTATATAATGATCGAAAATATGAAACAAAATTATTAATCACTTACATTCGATTGAAATAAATAACATTAATTAATGATTTGTTATTAGAGTTGAAAATATGCTGTTTGAATAGTTGTTTTTCTGTTTGGAAGTTCAATAGCTAAACATTAGTTTCAGCAAGAAGCTCTTATTAATGTTAATTTCAACCAACTCTGAGTTGCAATCAACAACTTATAATGTAATCTATCAGAAATGAACATTTTAATTTCCGAAAATTTTATTTGAATTAAAAATTCTACGAAAGGCTTAGCGTTGTCCTCACTTGAATTGTCAAGTCATTTTTCTTCGATTTTATCTTATGAAGAAGAAAAAATATGACAGTTCATGTATTGTATTATGCAAATTTATAACCAAATGATATATAAGCAAATCAACACGAAATGAATTATCAAAGATCTTAATTTCTCAAATTTTTTTCAAGGATTTTTTGATTGATCGGTTGGTTGTATAAAGTTCTTTAAGCTGTTGTATATATTACAAGAACACGTTGAGAAACAAAAATATTAATAAAATGTCTACTAAAAACTACCATGGAGCTATAGACGGATGACAGTAATTGAAAAATTAACATTTCCATTGATATCTTACATTCCCTGTCGTTGCGACTGACGGATAAGGGAAGGAATGAGTGAGTATTGTTTAACGTCAAATGCGTAATATCTTTCATCTGTATGATGGTGAGAAGAATTTACATTCGATGCGATGATGATGATGCCCGCTTTGTACTAGACCAATACGGTTAGTTCGATTTTTATAGTGCTAGCTCACTGAAACAACAGTCAGCGTGTAGATATATCGTTTCACTCGGAAACATTATCCCGATTCCGACTCAACCAGTCTTTGCTCTCTCTCTCCTTGATGCTGCGTGATTAGCGTAGAATCAAAAAATACCAATTTTATAGTTTGACACGACCAGAGGAGGCGAACACGCTAACCATTACAACGCCGACGCCGTTAGACAAATGGATGTTTTCCAACAGTATGTAATACAGTTAATAATTGATAATTTGGGCAAATTGTGTTTTGCAAAAATCACACTTTACGAATGACTGATTAATTGATTATTGTTGAACATCCAGTGAGTATTAGAGCTATATTTATGACGAGAACAAGTTCAAGAATATATGAAAATGATATAGATATGAAGGAAGGATAGACCAACCGTGGAAATGATATAGATATGAAGGAAGGACAGACCAACCGTGGAAATGATATAGATATGAAGGAAGGATAGACCAACCGTGGAAATGATATAGATATGAAGGAAGGATAGACCAACCGTGGAAATGATATAGATATGAAGGAAGGATAGACCAACC
>MJUT01041170.1:1306359-1325620 GCA_002080005.1 Gigantidas platifrons
ATGAAGGAAGGATAGACCAACCGTGGAAATGATATAGATATGAAGGAAGGATAGACCAACCGTGGAAATGATATAGATATGAAGGAAGGATAGACCAACCGTGGAAATGATATAGATATGAAGGAAGGATAGACCAACCGTGGAAATGATACAGACATGAAGGAAGGATAGACCAACCGTGGAAATGATATAGATATGAAAGAAGGATAGACCAACCGTGGAAATGATATAGATATGAAGGAAGGATAGACCAACCGTGGAAATGATTTAGATATGAAGGAAGGTTAGACCAACTGTGGCAACGACTATTGACTGCCATTGGAAAAGTATGGAGAGTTGGCATGGGACGAAATATTAAGTCTTTTGTGGCGGTTACTCTTTTGTAATATCTACAAAAGAGTTCATTAAAGTACAACTTCACACACATTACCCACTGTGGTCATGTGAACATAGTTTAACATGTGTTGTCTTGTTATGTATCTTTACATTCGGATTCCTTGTTGTGATGTTTGTTACGATTTCCGTAAAAAAAAACGAAATTCGGTTCGTCTTTACCTCCAGTTGTTTGTGGGAGGGATCATGTTTTATTTACATTATTTGTGTTTGTTTTCGTAAAGTGGAGTCCAATACATATTGTGTTGTGTTTTTGCTTTCTATTTCTTCGTCTTGTGTACCCTATGTTGTCCGTTTCTCTGGATTGTCAAGTTTTGAATGACCCTTCGGTATTCTCTAACATTTATTAAAAATCATATCTGACTATTTGTCCTTTCTTGTAGGACACTAAATTGATAATGCAAAATTCATAGAAGTAAAATCTGGTCGCACATGTCAACGCCATTAACAGCTATAAATAGTCAATTATGATATTCCATTGAATGTACATAGTACGAAATTTACTATTCACTTCCTCTTACAATAGCAATGTATATCCAATGTCTGATGACATAATAGAGCTATCTTTACTTTTATGGTTTTTGACGGCGACTTTCCAAATTGGAAATTGCGCCCATAGAGCTATCAATCAAGGTAATGTTATTTATTTCCTGTATTCAAGTACAGAGACAAAAAAAATCATTATTCTATTCAAATTTAAAACATATTGGAGATTCCCTAGATACCTAAGCGTCTTGATAGAAACACAGACAAAAACTGTCAATTGTATTGTATAGAAGTGAAAACTACTTGAGATTATTAAGAAAAAAATCAACTATATATTGTATCGTTCCATAATAAAAATTACATTGGCTAGATCTATCACGTGATCCCTGTTTTATTGTAAATGATAGAAAGGAGACCTCGGAGACTTATGTACTGAACAAACTCGAATGTGCTTGAAGTCATCGAGTTAGATGTCGAGTAAAACCAAAATGGTATTTTCTTCCGCTAAGCAGGCAGGGGTAGAGCAAAAGAAGTTTGCTTAGAGTCGGACTATTATTTTAGTGCACTAGCACTATAAAATTTCAACTAAGCGCGTTGTTTTAATACACGGTAGGAATCAACATCGTCTCATAAAAAAAATGACTTTTACACCCATGATATATCTAAAAAATTGCTCACTTTGCGTTCAACAATAATCACTCTGTCATCAATGACTAGCGGTACTTACAATACCAGGGTACATTAAGATCGTGTATACTGAATGATAATGTGGTACTAATTTACATTGCGAACTCTGACACATATATTACAGACTAAAACCATACTGTTAGAAACTATCTTAAATTTGTATTACCCATACAGCATTTCCCCAGACCAGTCAAGTTACTGGTTAATCTCCCACACACATAATCATGTCAAATGTCGTCAAGAGGTTTGGTGATTCGGATGGGGTGTCGATTGTTTATTTTGTATAGTATGTATTTGAAATGATACGAGGTTCAGGAAAAAATGGTTCTTGAAATGCCTCTAGGAAAGAGAAATGTCTTATTTAATATTTAATGGAATTTTAAAGTGATAAATGTTAAAATTACTGTTTTTGTTCAATTTAGTACATTAATATGCTTGTCTTTAATACAGCGACGTTGACAGTGTTATTATTCTGATAGCGAATAAGTTTATATAATGATCGAAAATGTGAAACAAAATTATTAATCACTTACATGCGATTGAAATAAATAACATTAATTAATGATTTGTTATTAGAGTTGAGAATATGCAGTTTGAATAGTTGTTTTTCTGTTTGGAAGTTCAATAGCTAAACATTAGTTTCAGCGAGAAGCTTTTATTATTATTATACCTTATTATATATTATATATAAACTAAAAGTGATGTTTTTACAAAATTGGTACCCCAGGGAAACATCACTGTTGTTCACCGGTCGACAAATGTTATGTTCCATGTACTGTCCGGAAATGTATCCGTTTTTGCATTCCGGAATTACACTCTTCAACGAAAGTTCAAAACACAAATATGAAGTTTATGAAAACACAAGATAAAAACACACAAATAAGTGTTTATTGCACCTAACATAATTGTAAATATAGTTTCGGTTTAATCAAACAATTATTGCCTGCATCATAATTGTTCACCCTTGAGATGTTCTTTTCCCTCGGGCTAAAGCCATCGGGAAAACAACACCCCTCGGGTGAACAAATATGATGTTCACCTTAAGTGCAGGCAATAATTGTATAATGTTAATTTCAACCAACTCTGAGTTACAATCAACAACTTATAATGTAATCTATCAGAAATGAACATTTTAATTTCCGAAAATTTTATTTGAATGGAAGGCTTAGCTTTGTCCTCACTTGAATTGTCAAGTCATTTTTCGTCGATTTTATCTTTTGAAGAAAAAAATGTGACATCTCATGTATTTTATTATGCAAATTTATTACCAAATGAAATATAGCTATCAAGCTAATCAACATGAAAAGAATGATCAAAGATCTTGTTTTCTCTAAAAAAAAAACAACAAAAAAACATCAAGGATTTATTCATTGGTCGGTTAACGTTGTTACATAAAGTTCTTTAGGCTGTTGTATATATTACGAGAACACGTTCAGAAAACTGTCATGGAACTATTGACGGATCATAGTAATTGTAAATTAACATTTCCATTGATATCTTAAAATCCCTATCGTTGCGACTGACGCATAAGTGAACGAATGAATGATTATTGTTTAACGACATATGCGCAATTTGTTTCATCTATATGATAGTTACATTCGATGAGATGATAATGATGCCCGCTTTATACTAGACCAATACGCTTAGTTCGATTTTCATAGTACTAGCTCACTGAAACAACAGTCAGCGGGTAAATATGTCGCTCCAATCGGAAACATTATCCCGATTCCGACTCAACCAATCTTTGCTCTTTCTCCTTGATGCTGCGTGATTAGCATAGAATCAACAAATACCAATGTTATAGTTTGACACGACCAGAGGAGGCGAGCACGCTAACCATTACAACGCCGACGCCGTTAGGCAAACGGATGTTTTCTAACCCTATGTAATACAGTTAATAATTGATAATTTGAGCAAATTTTGTTTTGCAAAGATCACACTTTACTAATGACTGATTAATTGATTATTGTTGAACTTGCAGTGAGTATTTCAGCTATATCAAAGACGAGAACAAGATAAACAGTATATGAAAATGATATAGATATGAAGGAAGGATAGACCAACCGTGGAAATGATATAGATATGAAGGAAGGATAGACCAACCGTGGAAATGATATAGATATGAAGGAAGGATAGACCAACCGTGGAAATGATATAGACATGAAGGAAGGATAGACCAACCGTGGAAATGATATAGATATGAAGGAAGGATAGACCAACCGTGGAAATGATATAGACATGAAGGAAGGATAGATCAACTGTGGAAATGATATAGATATGAAGGAAAGTTAGACCAACCGTGGCAACGACTATTGACTGCCATTGGAAAAGTATGGAGAGTTGGCATGGGACGAAATATTAAGTCTTTTGTGGCGGTTACTCTTTTGTAATATCTACAAAAGAGTTCATTAAAGTACAACTTCACACACATTACCCACTGTGGTCATGTGAACATAGTTTAACATGTGTTGTCTTGTTATGTATCTTTACATTCGGATTCCTTGTTGTGATGTTTGTTGCGATTTCCGTTAAAAAAAACGAAATTCGGTTCGTCTTTACCTCCAGTTGTTTGTGGGAGGGATCATGTTTTATTTACATTATTTGTGTTTGTTTTCGTAAAGTGGAGTCCAATGCATATTGTGTTGTGTTTTTGCTTTCTATTTCATCGTCGTGTGTACCCTATGTTGTCCGTTTCTCTGGATTGTCAAGTTTTGAATGACCCTTCGGTGTTCTCTAACGTTTATTAAAAAGCATATCTGACTATTTGTCCTTTCTTGTAGGACACTAAATTGATAATGCAATATTCATAGAAGTAAAATATGGTCGCACATGTCAACGCCATTAACAGCTAGCTATAAGTAGTCAATTATGATATTCCATTGAATGTACATAGTACGAAATTTACTATTCACTTTCTCTTACAACATCAATGTATATCCAATGTCTGATGACATAATAGAGCTATCAATCAAGGTAATGTTATTTATTTCCTGTATTCAAGTACAGAGACAAAAAAAATCATTATTCTATTCAAATTTAAAACATATTGGAGATTCCCTAGATACCTAAGCGTCTTGATAGAAACACAGACAAAAACTGTCAATTGTATTGTATAGAAGTGAAAACTACTTGAGATTATTAAGAAAAAAATCAACTATATATTGTATCGTTCCATAATAAAAATTACATTGGCTAGATCTATCACGTGATCCCTGTTTTATTGTAAATGATAGAAAGCAGACCTCGGAGACTTATGTACTGAACAAACTCGAATGTGCTTGAAGTGATCGAGTTAGATGTCGAGTAAAACCAAAATGGTATTTTCTTCCGCTAAGCAGGCAGGGGTAGAGCAAAAGCAGTTTGCTTAGAGTCGGACTATTATTTTAGTGCACTAGCACTATAAAATTTCAACTAAGCGCGTTGTTCTAATACACGGTAGGAATCAACATCGTCTCATAAAAAAAATGACTTTTACACCCATGATATATCTAAAAAATTGCTCACTTTGCGTTCAACAATAATCACTCGGTCATCAATGACTAGCGGTAGGAGCAACTTGCAATACCAGTGCACATTAAGATAGTGTATACTGAATGATAATGTGGTACTAATTTACATTGCGAACTCTGACAGATATATTACAGACTAACACCATACTGTTGGAAACTATCTTAAATCTTTATAACCCATACAAAATATGCCCAGATCAGTCAAGGCATGACATAATCATGTCAAAATTCGTCAAGTGATTTGGTGATTCGGATGGGGTGTCGATTGTTTATTTTGTGTAGTATGTATTTGAATTGATACGATGTTCACCAGATTTGTTCGTATATCCTCAATGCATTTGGATGAAAAGGCATACAGCTATGTAATGCATTTCTCTGACGTCACACTATTGAGCGGACAGTGGAATATTTTATAGAATCTACAGTTTATTTTGTTCTTGCGTATATTAACTTTTACCTTTTACCGTGTTATGCTTAAGCACGTTTTCACACCAAATGAGTAACTTTTACAACTGTGTAACGGTGGGAATAAGTCCATGTTTTATGACATGATGTTGATGATTGCTTTATATACTTACACATGCTTACTTATTAAACAAAACATAAACCATTGCTTTGTTTTTGTTGTTGTTTTTTTTTATTCTTTTTGTGTATTTTCTGTTTGTTTGTTTAGTTTTTCTTTTCTTTGTTTCATTATTTGTGGGTGTGTTTTATTATAAGGTGTATTAAAGACCACAAAGCTATGGTAAATCTGATTATTATATAAAGCAAGTAATGTTTCAAACATTCGTTTTCGGAGACAATCTGCTTTCTGCAAAACCTGATGTAGGCATTACATCCACCATCTCTATTCGTCCTTCATATATTATTGTTTAAAAGGCGGAAATTCCATGTCATGTAAGCAATGTTCTATGTAGTTGTTGAGGTGAATTATTTGTAAACACCCCTGAGAAAAACACAAAAAAACAGTGAATTATTGCAAAATACTCAGGACAATGAACATTTCAAAAGAAAAATGCGAAACAATACACTTCAGCTAAGGTAGTATTGATGTTAAATTGAACTTAAAACGAAGCATACATTATACTTTTGGCATGACATGAATAGTCACAGTTTTACGTCACATATACAACCACTCAATCCATAATGTATTATATAGGAATGATGTGGTTTCATGGAGCTGTTCTTAGTCCCATATTTGCCTCCTTATGTAGTCCTGTAGATATTTATTTTCGTATCAAAGTACAATGGAATTAAAAAATGTATACTGAATTAATCTGTCTCAAGCTACGTTATAGCTCAGACATAACTCGCTTGTCAATACCAAATGGTGTCAGCTCAATTTAATTCCTGTCAATTTAATTCCTGCTGCATGAATATAATTGAAATAAACACATTATACAGAACTGACTTTCTTTCTAATGTTCCATATTGTCATGAATGATTTATGTATATTATAAAGAATAATTCGCCAGTGGAAACTGTTCTTGAGAAAAACAAAGTGTGTTGATGTCCGCAGTACACGTAAAACATATTGTCTTCCCCATGTCAAGTTATTTCTACATATACTTGTTTATTGGTCTTGTAGCACTCG
Organism: Gigantidas platifrons; assembly: GCA_002080005.1. Lineage (NCBI taxonomy): Eukaryota > Metazoa > Mollusca > Bivalvia > Mytilida > Modiolidae > Gigantidas > Gigantidas platifrons. Next base: position 1,313,029 of record MJUT01041170.1, read on the forward strand.
GTTAGCTTTACATGACAAAAGGCATTCAATGTATAGTCATATTCTTTTTACCTCAGTACTTTGTTATGTACAAGATGGCATGAAAACTGTTCATTGGATCTATTGATATGAAGTTCAACATGGTTATACTTTGGTCTAAAAATAAAGGTAAAGAAAAACAACAGAATGGTATGGATTTAGCATTTTATTGTTATTTATTATGAAAAACAATAAAATCAGGAATAAGCTTCTAAGATATTTCGCATTGTATTTTCCTGTAGATAAACAGGACATGTCAGGCGAAAATTTGATTAGATAACTGCAATTTGATATTCGTATACAAGATATTTAAAGTGGTACATGGTATAAGACATTTTTAACATTAATGTTCAACAGTTTCTACCAATATCAACAAAACTACATCTCACCTCAAATTATTGAACACAAAAAAACCACGCCATATGCCGATAAAGTTTCAGTACTTGGCTTGGAACAGACACAAAAATATAGCTAGGTTAAACAGAATGATGGGATACCAACCATTGAATCTCTAAAATCGTCCAGGAAGATAATTTGCGAAAATAATAGACACCTTGGTATACATATATACTCATGTAACATATTTTTGGTAATGCAATATTGTAATCATTACGATTGGTTTTGTTTCTACGCCAATAATTTCCCCAGTGAACATCTAAAATAGCTACAATTAAGAAAATAAGATGTACTAATGGCATAAAAACCTACATTTCAACACAAAATGGCATGACAATATCTAAACTATAATAACTACGTAATGATTTTTTTTCTAGTATATAATCCAGGTTTGTAATGTGTAACATTGTCGGTTGTGAAAGATAAGAAGAGTTTTACGATACCAAAGGGGCAATCAGCTTTGTATTGACAAAAATTATTCATACTCGAAAAGTACCTGGGAATTTTGAACCAAATTTTAGCTAACCTGATCAAGGTCATTTCCAAAAAACGCGCCGTGCGCACAAAATTAGGTATCTATGTTTTTATTTTTGCATTGTGTCAATACTTCTGCTGGTGGACTATGTATAATTCTAACATGACATCCTTCTTTGGCTTTGTTAACAAACGAGCGAATTATCCATTCGGTATAATCTCATTAGCACATGCGCCGGTGAACGTGATTGACTTTTCCATTGGCATCATAAATTGTAACCCGAATAATGCCGACAGAGGGCGCAGTATTATTAGAGTTACATAAATTGTGTGCGACATTTTCCGCAAGAGTAAATATAAATTCCCGTCTTCCAATCAAAGTATACTACCTTATTTGTACTCTTAGACATATCAGAATCGAAATAAATCATGGAAGCCAGAATGTGTTTTGAGTTTTAACATGGATTGGCGGATATTAGTAAATTTTATCTCTCGCTTCTTGCTCGGGATAAAATACTAATATCCGCCAACCCATGTTAAAACTCCCAACACATTCTGGCTTCCATGATTTATTTCTTAAATCCACGAACGTATCATTTTCGCAGTACTCAGTGTTTCGGCATTGTCCTTGTTTATTAGATATAGTTATTATTGAACTTTACTGTTCCTATATACACTGTAGTGTAATTATTGTTAAAACTTAGGTTTTCCTGCATCAAGAATGGAAAAATTATTAGGCCCTTTGTATCCATTGCTCCAAAATATTTTTTAAAATTTATTTGGTTTTCCAATCTTTTGACTTTGTAAGATTGACATGGTAAAGTAGTAGTGTCTTTCAAACTTTTGATTTGACAGTGTTACAGTTCATCTAATATTGATAACATGTGTAAAAATGTATTTTCACTAACTGGTCGAATGTTCAACATTTTACGTAAAATACTGAATTTTCATAGAAATGAAAGGATTAAAACTTTAAACTTGTCACTTTGAAAGCAACTGGGTGGTAATGAACTCTGATTGTCCCCGTCATGTTCATTGGTTTCTGTTGTCTGAATCTATTGATACAGTCCATTTAAACTGTTTTAGAAGAGGCATGATTCACACGTGGATGTGTTTTTACTTCGTTTTTACGTGAGTAGGTTTTTTTTTACCTCGTTTACAGAAGCATTGTTATATCTTACTTTTTACTGAATTCATATTTTTATCGTATTGTGTTAAATGTTCATATTATCCTAAATAATTGTTTATCTTTACCCGTCTTTCCATAACTCTATTGGTCTCAATAGATTTAAGATAAATTATGTTATTTTAATACATATTTTATTATGGAATAACTTTCAATTTCACAGTTCCTAAATAATGTAATTATTAATAAAACTAATGCTCTCCTCTCTCAATCATAGGTGACTGTGGTCGATTAATGGTATCAAGTTTAAGCTCTTTGGTTTCCTTCCTCCCAAGTACTTTTAAATTATTTGGCTTTCCAATCTTTTAATTATTAACGTACCTGATGAAGGTTATTCCAGAAACGCTCAATGAATTCGATATCTATGTTTTAAATTCAACCAACTTATTAATGCATATCTTGTTTAGTTGTATATCGTAAATCATCAAATAGATTATGTTGCAATAAATAAAATGTTTACTAAAAACATATACTTAACAAGTTTAAGAATTGGCAAAAAATGCAAATGAGGAAAATATACGAATGCAATTTAAAGATTGTTGATATCAAGTTCCATGACACGGGAACAGAATGATTTGTACATAATTGCCTCAAATAGTTTTGTTATAAGATGATCACCATCAATATCATCTGATAAACATTGCTCTATTTCCTCAAAATTTTCTTAGACAGGGAAACTAAATTGTGACTATTAGTTAAAAATATGTCAGTTATGAAAGTTTTCATAACAATCTTAGACGGTTCCTTGATAGCCACTTGTAAATATATCCATGCAACTATATATTTGTTGATTTCAAGCTGGTAATTTGCCTCAAGACCAGCTGTTTCTCTTAAATAATAGTTTTAAAAGATTAAATAAAATGAAAAACAATACAACATCGTCAAAACAGTTGCAAAATGCAATGTGAAAATCGTAAAAACAGATGCTTAACCCATCCATAACACATATATTCATGACATATCACTCTCCTTGCTTGCTACATGACCTTCAGTAAAAACAAATGGTGGACCTAGCTAGACGCGTTTTCCACATGTGAGTAAAATATCGATTATCACCAGACTTCCAACAAGAGTAACACGACAGGTGCAACTAGTGGCGCAGGAATTTAGTCATATTGTTGAACTTTGCACATAATATATTTATTCCTTTCATTCTTCATGATGCAGAAGTATTTGGTATAAACATCCTTTATACATAAATACACTGGTATTAATTAACTGGCAAAAGATAATAGATATGAAACACTAAAGTCTTTAAAAACATTTTTGCCAGCAGTCCTACTTACTATTAACTCACTTAGCCACCCGGGCCCAACATTGTACAAGTGAATGAACTAACAACAGATGTGAAATATGAAAGTTTCAATAAAATCCTCTAATCTTCTCACGGGACAATACAACAGATCAAGAAATCTTTAATTATGTTTGTATTGCCACGTCATTTTTATTATTATTATTATTTCTTCAGTTGCAATTTTTTGTCTAATTAGAAAGCATCTCCACTTAAGGTGTCACATGTAATCAACAGCAATATCTTGATTATATTTGTTGAAAACAAAATAACCGTTTTTGTTACACAATTATTTGTTTTGTAGATTTTCATTATTGATTCGCTCTTAGGAAATAGTGTTAAAATAATAGATTTTTATGCACGGAGTTGGAATTCTGTTTTATTTACAGCATTAAGACAATTATTTTACTATATTATAGTATTTAATCTCATATAGCATTACCACTAAGGGTTATTCACAAAGCACACAGAATCAAGATCTCGGTTAAAGCATGTGTAAACCGGTAAATGGACTTATAATGCATGACTGATGACATTCTAAGTATCCCCTCTTGAACGTACATTTCCAGGGCAATCAAATGTGAGTTTTCATTGGTCGTTTCAATAAAAACCTGCTAGCTTATTTATGCCTCGTTGAAAATTGTAATTGGATTTAAATTATTATGTATTACGGCTCGTTTAGTTAATGAGATCCACACTACCTTTCTGACATAAAACAATCGTTAAATAAATATTGACAAAAGAGTAATGAAATGTTCGGAAATGTTTTTTCATAATGTCATTTTTTTTCTGGCGAAAAGCACTTTGTTGTTTAGCTTATGGGGCTTAATGTGCTCTTTTTATAAAAAGATCAAAATGTTTCTACATTGGTTCTCTACAAGTAAAGGAAAATATCAAATGACATTATTATACCCTTTTATTATTATGATTTTGTCAGTTGAATTCTACTTTAAAAGAATACGTCTGTATGCCTCTAATACCAAAAATGTTCTTAGGCAGAAACGTTGTTCTTAAAAATACTTTTATCCAGTAATTTTGATTTACAGGAATAAAGCGTCTTTGGCATATGCAAATGCAGACTTGTTGCATGAATATGTATGCATTTTGCTTTTCGGGATTCTTAATTTCTAATTGATTTTTACAATCTTTGTCGTGAGATAACACAAACAAAAATAAGTAATATGGCCATGGTATGAAATAATTGCTCCAATGAATATTACCGTTACTCGGGAGAAAACCACCGACCTATTGCAACTCACTGACAAACTACAAATTTAAACATATTTTATTGTCAAATATATATACAATGGGATTGAACAAAAGTTTTACAACTTATATAAAGTTCTCTCCAGTATCATACATACATAGGTCTGACAGAGAGCATGACGGATAATAAGTGTATAAGCATTTATGATATAGAAAAATTGAACGATACCAGATAAGTAATAAAAGGGTGGGGGGAGGGGTTATGTTCCTTCAGTGAATCGCCTACTGTTCTTAATGAATGTTTGTACTGCAAAATATTTTGAGCTTGGTCTTTTTGAGAGTCTCCAATTAACAAAGTTCCAATATCTTTCCGAAATTTGTGGTGGTGCAAAAATTTAAAGAGAATTGTCCTTTGTTCGATATATAAGGGGCAATTAAAGAGAAAGTGGGAAGCGTCCTCCCTGATATATCCCAGAACACATCTCGGATCTATTATTATATTGGATCGAAATAGGTCATACTTAAGCCAACTACAATTACGACGTAATCTTGCATATAAAACATTGGGTCTTCTATCCCAACTAAGAAATGAGCCGAGATTTTAGCCAGTACAACTTTACGTTTAAGATTAATTTTAAAGGTATCAAATGTTCTGGTATTTCTGGTGTCGTTGTCTAGACTGTTCCAAAGATTTATGACAGACGGGATGAACAAAGATTGGTATAACGATAAGCGACATCTTGGGACAGTGCAGTCATTTCTGTTTCGAACAGGGTAGTTGGTAATATCACGAACGAGTGGAGGTAATAGGTCACACAGATAAGATGGGCGTGTCCATGGTACATATTATACATTAAGCATAACTTTTCGCTTTCCCGTCTACTTGATAATTTTTCCCATCCCGTTTCTTGGTATAAAGATTCCCTACTCGAATATACAGTTAACCCAGTAACAATACGTGCTACTTCTAGTTGTATTTTTTCTAGTCTGTCGTTGTCCGTCTGTGAACAGTTGTCTCAAACTTCGCAAAAATATTCTAACAAAGATCCAATAAAAGTTAAGTCGATTTTTTCAAGAATTTCCCGTTTCAAAATAAATTTCAATTTTCGTAGAACGCATACTTGTTTGGATGCCTTAGATGGTATTTAGTCAATATGTCGTGTCCATTTACCGTCAGAACTGAGGACAATACCCAGGTGTTTATGAAAGTCAACAGATAGTATGTTGGTTTGCCCAAACTTAAAGTTAAGATTTCCTTGTCGTCTACTGTCAAATAGCATAATGTCAGTTTTATCCGGATTGAACGTTATTAGCCAGTCTTCACTCCACTTTTTAATATTTGAGAGGTCAGAATTAATCATGCCCCTGCAAGGTTTGTAGATCGTTACTAGAATGTCCAAGAGATGTATCGTCTGCAAAAAGTCTACATATAATGTCTGTGTGGTCAGCTATGTCGTTAATATAAATAAGAAATAGTATGGAACCGAAAACTGACCTCTGAGGGACACCAGCGTATAAACAACCAATTTCTGATTCTGTGTTATTCAATACAACCTTCTGTTTTCTGTCAGTAAGATAAGTCTTAAACCATTCCAAGATGTCGCCTCTCATACCATATTTCTATAGTTTATAAATTAGACCTCTAATCCAGACACGGTCAAATGCCTTACTTACATCACAAAACGTCAATGACAAAGGAGTCTGATTTTCAAAAGCAGACATAATACAATGGTATATTTCAACTATAGTTGATGTGAAGTGGAATATCCAGGAAGAAAGCCAGACTGGAGTTTATGTATATACTTATGTCGAAGGATATGGTTAAAAACATATTTAAAGACAGTCCTCTCAACAATTTTACTAACACAACCGAGAAGCGATATTAGTCTATAGTTCGAAGCGATTGATTTGTCAGATTTCTTAAATACTGCTATAACGTTAGCAAGTTTCCAAAACGACGGGAATCATTTTTTCCTTAGAGACCAATTAAACAGTTTACAGAGTGGACGACAAATTGTGTTTTATTGGCAATTAACATACGGTGACTAATATCATCGGGTCCAGTTGCTTTTTGTGGGTTCAGGCAAGAGATAATATCATTGATGTCCTGTTCTGTAACATTAATTTCGGTTAGAATACCAGGTCCTCTGTCCGTCATGTAGGGGATATCTTTATTGTTGTCTAAAGAGGAAATGGAGCAAAAATAGTCGTTTAATAGTTGCGCTTTTTCTTGGTCTTCGAATTTATATACAATATCTCATATGCATGTGCACAAATAGGGGGTAATGAATAAGTAGAGGAAGAATTCTTAAGCAGTTGCTTGACGATTAGGCCCTTTGCATCTATTGCTCAAAAATATATTTTAAATTTATTTGGTTTTCCGATCTTTTGACATTGTCAGATTGACATGGTAGAGTAGTAGCGTTTATCAAACTTTTGGTTTGACAGTGTTACAATTCGTCTAATATTGATACCATGTGTCAAAAAATGTATTTTCACTAAATTGTCGAATGTTCAACATTTTACCTAAAATACTGAATTTTCATAAAAACGAAAGGAATAAAACTTTAAACTCGTCACTTTGAAAGCATCTGGGTGGAAACGAACTCTGATTAGCCCCGTCGCGTTCGTTATTATCTGTTGTCTGAATCTATTGGTACACTACATTTAAACTGTTTTAGAAGAAGAATTTACACGTGGGTGGGTTTTTTACCTCGTTTACAGAAGCATTGTTTGTCCCCCGCCTCCCAAGCGGAGCGGGGGATATAGAAATGCTGGGCGTTCGTCCGTCCGTCCGTCTGTCCGTCCGTCCGTCCGGATATATTGTAAGCGCTCTCAAATTTGTATTTGTTGACCAATTGATTTCAAATTTACATACAGGCATTATATTAAGAATCTCTAGCTTAAATTCGAAACTGGGCAAAATTCGAAAATAAAATTCTTGTAAAATCATGTTTTTTTATAGAAAAAGTATATATCTTGAGAATTACACATTTCTCTGAAACTACAAAAGATAGGAACTTAATATTTGGTATGGGTGGAGATGCCAATGTGAAGTCGAGGATGCAACATACCCCCCTCCCCCCAGCTCAGCCCCACCCCTCTGGGAAATCTGTATAAACAAATGTGACCGAAATCCCCACCCTAAACCATATATATTTGTGATCAAGGTGACTAGGCAAATCAAATGCCTTATAGCTAAGGCCCCATGGGTCATACCCACCCCCTACCTGAAGTGAACTTTTTAATGGTTGAGATCCCCACCCCTAAACCATATATATTTATGATCAGGGTGACTAGGCAAATTAAATGCCTTATAGCGCAGGCCCCAGGGGTCATACCCCACCCCCTACTTGAAGTGAACGTTTTAATGGTTGAGATCCCCACCCCTAAACCATATATGTTTATGATCAGGGTGACTAGGCAAATGAAATGCGTTATATCTCAGGCCCTGCGGGGTCATACCTCACCCCCTACCTGAATTGAACTCTTTAATGGTTCAGATCCCCACCACTAAACCATATATATTTATGATCAGGGTGACTAGACAAATTAAATGCCTTATAGCTCAGGCCCCAGAGGTCGTACCCCACCCCCTACCTGAAGTGAACTTTTTAATGGTTGAGATCCTCACCCCTAAACCATATTTATTTATGATCAGGGTGACTAGGCAAATGAAATGCCTTATATCTCAGGCCCTGGGGGTCATACCCCACCCCCTACCTGAAGTGAACTTTTTAATGGTTGAGATCGCCACCGCTAAACCATATATATTTATGATCAGGGTGACTAGGCAAATTAAATGCTTATAGCTCAGGCCCTGGTGGGTCATACCCCACGCCCTACCTGAAGTGAACTTTTTAATGGTTGAGATCCCCACCCCTAAGCCATATATATATATGATCAGGGTGAATAGACAAATTAAATGCCCAAGATTTTGACTTGCAACTCGGCTGTTGCATCTCGGATGCTTTCTCAATTTTATAAATATATCACATGGATAACATTACACCTCTTTCTATTGCGGCGGGGGACACATGGCTACATGTTGCAATCTTGTATTTCTTACTTTTTACTGAATTCATATTTTTATCGTATTGTGTTAAATGTTTATATTATCCTAAATAAATTTCACCTTTACCCATCTTTTCTTAACTGTATTCGTCTCACTAGATTTAAGATAACTTATGTTATTTTACTACATATTTTATTATGGAATAACTTTCGATTTCACAGTTCCTAAATAATGTAATTATTAATAAAACTAATGCTCTCCTCTCTCAATCATAGGTGACTGTGGTCGATTGATGGTATCAAGTTTAAGCTCTTTGGTTTCCTTCCTCCCAAGTACTTTTAAACTATTTGGCTTTCCAATCTTTTAATTATTAACGTACCTGGTGAAGGTTATTCCAGAAACGCTCAATGAATTCGATATCTATGTTTTAATTTCAACCAACTTATTAATGCATATCTTGTTTAGGTGTTTATCGTAAAACATCAAATAAATCATGTTTACTAAAAACATGTACTTAACAAGTTTAAGAAAAGCCATAAAATGCAAATGGAAAAGTACAATATATACCAAGTTTGTTGACATCAAATTCCATGTCACGGCCAATTCAGATACCACATAATGATTTTTACATAGTTGCCTCAAACTGTTCAAAACTGTTCTTAGATGAACACCATCAATATCATCTGATAAACATTGGTCTATTTCCGTAATATTTTCTTATAGAGGGAAGCTAAATTGTGAATTAGTTAAAAATATGGCAATTATGAAAGTTTTAATAACAATCTTAGACGGTTTCTTGATAGCCACTGGTAAATATATCCATGCAACTATATATTTGTTGATATCAAGCTGGTAATTCGCTTCAAGACCAGCTGTTTCACTTAAATAATAGCTATAAAGGTTAAATAAAATAACAATACAACATCGTCAAAACAGTTGCAAAATGCAATGTGAAAGTCGTAAAAACAGATGCTTAACACATATATTCATGACCTATCAAGGGCCCGGGTGGCTCAGTGAGTTAGGTAGTTGGATTACCTAACAACTCATACAAACCTATCACCAATACAGCGTGGGTTCGCGCCCGGCTTTGTATATTACAAAAAGGGTGCACTCGACTCGCAGCCGCAAGTAATAAAGTTTACCATTTCCTTGCCCATGGTCGATGGTTCTCTCCGGGTACTACGGCTTCTGCCACCACTAAAACTGGTCTTCATGATTAAGCTGAAAGTGGCGTTAAACACCAAAATTAAAAATCAAATCATTACCTATCACTCTATTTGCATGATACATGAATTTCAGTTTAAAAAATGGCGGAATTAATTTAGTGAAATGATGCGGTATTGCAAATGTCTTCTAAATGAGAGTAACATATCGATTAGCAAAGGAATTTCAACAAGAGTAGCACGACGGGTGCCACTAGTGGAGCAGGAATTTAGTCCCATTCTTGATCTTTGTATAGAATATACTTATTCTTTTTATTCTTCGTGACGCAGAAGTTATCATATTGTATAAGTCTAGAAAAGAGAGCCGACGTCATTAATATAATCTATATATAAATATACTGGTATTAATTAATTGCCGACAGATAACATTTAAAACTCCAAAGTTCTTTAATATAGTTTTACAGATAGTACTACTTACAGTTATCTACGTTTACAACGATCATTTGTTGGCGATAGAAACTAAAATTGTACAGGTGAAGAAACAAAAAAAACAGATGTGAAATATGAAACTTTAAAAAAAAATCCACTAATTTTATCATAAAGCATCGCAACATATCACAACACCTTTAATTGTTGTGTATTGCCAAGTCTTTATCATTATTATTATTATTATTATTATAGCCTACGATTTTATTATGCTTTTTATCCGTTCAGTAATGACTCGATCTTATGAAGTAAGGTCAATAACATGTTTTAATGCATGGAATGGGTAGTCCCATCCATTTATAGCATTAAAACAATTATTTTATTATATATTATAGTATATTTAAAACTACATGCAACATTACCACTAAAACTATTCACAAAGCATACATAATCAAGATCTCGCTTTACGCAGGTACAAACCGGACGATGGGCTTATATATTTTCTTGAACATACACTTCCTGGTCAAACAAATGTGTTTTCAATAAAACCCTGCTAGCTATAGTGTCTCGTTGAAATTTTAATTGAATATACATGATGTATTACGGCTCGTTTGGTTAATGAGATCCACACTATCTTTATACAAATCTTATTCTCTGACATGAAACAATCGTTAGATAAATATTGGCAAAAGAGTGATGAAATGTTTTTCATAATTTCATTTTTTTACTAACGAAAAGCACTTTGTTAATTAGCTGATGGGAATTGATATAAATATCAACATTGTTTCTACTTTGATTAACAAGTTTAAAAAAGGCACGATTTTACATTTTTGTTATTATTATTTTGAATTCTACGTGAAAATAATTCGTATGTTAGCTATAGGATCTTATACCAAAAATGTTCTTAACAGAAAACTTGCTCTTAAAAATGCTATTATCCAGTAATACAGGAATAAAACGTCTTTAGCTTATGCAATTATATACCACACTTATTTTTAGCATATTCAACTACAAACATATTCTGGGAGTATGTATGCATTTTACTTATCGGGATTCTTAACGTATAATTTGATTGTTACAACTTTTTTCGTGAGATAACACGGAAATATTAACAAACATGAAAGGAAATAATTGATCCCATGAATATTACTGTTACCTGGGGGAAAAACCACCGACCTGGGGCAAGTTACTGACAAACTATCAGACAATGCCTGTATCGACTACACCTCACCATGTTTCACTTTCGGGGGAGGGGGTGTTTATTGTATTATAAAATTTAACAAACCCGCTTTTCAAAAATAAATTAAATACATTGCCTAATTTGATATAAATTGAAAAATATGAACGAAAAGATATCACAAAATAGTTTTTCAGAATCTGGCACTAATTTAACGAGAGCTGTCTGTTACAAGCATTTTAATGAAAGATGTATACCTGGTTAAGTCCAAAACCACTACTGGTTCTGTTTCTGTATCACGGACCTAAAGACAAAATGTCATAACAATGCATAAACAATAAAACCTACATATAGCGATTTTCCCATAATATAATCCTGGTTTTATTTGTAATTTGTAATATTATCGATTGTGCAGTTTGGATAAGCTAAGTTTTTTTGATTTTGACAAAATATGGTCATACTAAAAAGGGAAATTACCTGGGAATATTTAACCAAATATGGGTTATTCCAAAGAATTTAGGTGAAAAATATTCTTCTATCTAACACACGTTCCTGTGAAAAACAAGCCATACGAACGTTTTCCCGCATATAAATTTTTGTATATCCGTGTCTTGGCAGTATTTTAGATGTATTTCAGAAATATACAATATTGGTGTATTGATGGTAAACATAAAATTTACTAGGGGAGGCTAAAAACGGGAGAAAAACGAGCGTTATCGAGTCTTTACATTCGTTTCGTGCCGAGCCATATCAATTCTATATTTACCGTAAATATACCAATATTGTATGTATCTTGCAATAATTTAATTTGATTTGAATATTTCAATCTGATTGGCTAATCCGCCTAGAGAAAATTTTGGTTGATAACCTGGGTTGATATTGTGACGTCACCAACGTGTTCATCCACCAACGACAAATTCAATCGAGGAATCATTAAATTTTGTTGCAAAAATTAAATTATAAGGAATATTTGAAATTGTTGAACAGGTTATACTTGCATAACCTGGTTTGGGTCAGTTTACGCTTAATAAACCTGGTCAGCAATATCAAATATTCCTTAAATAAAATTTTCACAATAAATATTCGTTTTAAATTTAAATTTTAATTTAAAAAAAAATTTCAGAACCCAAATGGATACATCATAATTATGTGCAGTAAGGTGATTATTGAACAGTATGTACTCAACAAATGACATAGATCATAATTAATCAGTAAGGTGATTATTGAACAGTATGTA
>MJUT01041172.1:17284-34286 GCA_002080005.1 Gigantidas platifrons
ATTGTCTCTGGGTTCCCCGTGTTTTTAGTTATTTGTGTAGTATGTGTTGATCATCGTCTTGTTTATACTGTATTGTCTCTGGGTTCCCCGTGTTTTTAGTTATTTGTGTATTATATGTTGATCATCGTCTTGTGTATACTGTATTGTCTCCGGGTTCCCCGTGTTTTAGCTAGTTGTGTAGTATGTGTTGATCATCGTCTTGTTTATACTGTATTGTCTCTGGGTTCCCCGTGTTTTTAGTTATTTGTGTAGTATATGTTGATCATCGTCTTGTTTATACTGTATTGTCTCTGGGTTCCCCGTGTTCTTTGTTATTTGTGTAGTATGTGTTGATCATCGTCTTGTTTATACTGTATTGTCGCGGCTTCTGTAACTTACGGGTCCGTCGTGGTAGTGATCGTATGGTATTTAGATTTACAACTACCTGTGCAATCAGTTTATATCACCACTAAAGCTGTGGATTCGCACTATGTTCATGGCGAGGTGTACTCGATACAACATTACGTGATAAAATTTGTCAGTGACTTGCGACAGGTCGTTGGTTTTCTACGTGTACTCTGATTTCCTCCACCAATATAACTGACCACCACGATATATCTGAAATATTGTTGAAAGTGGCGTTAAGAACCATACATCAATTATACAATGCACGCCTTCTGCTTACCCATTTAAGATCTTCATCCTTTTTAGATATAATGCATCAAATAACGTTAAGCTATTTCATCTTTCATATATATATGCTTAATACAGGCTGACTAGTTAATATGTATGTACCTAATACATATACCTACCTCTCATGTGAATTCAATTTATTTCTTAATGTGTTCTTGAAGGTTAATGTCACTTTAAAAGAAATGTTAAATAGTTAAAATTGTGAAGTTATTGACCATCAATGTTCAAATTTTCTTTTTGGATTTTGGCAGTTTTTGCTTTTCGTTTTAATTTCACGACTAAGATATTTTAAATGAAAAGCTTGAAATACCAAAGAGTATCAGAATCCGTACATCGAAGAACAGACAACACAATGGCCAAAAGAAAAAAAAGTACAAGAGGACAAACAACGATCTACATAACATACATATAAAACCAAAGATCGAGTAACACGAACCCAACTAAAAACCTGAGGTGAACTCAGGTGCTCCGGAAGGGTAGGTAGTTCCTGCTACACTGATGGCACCCGTCGAGTATATCAATTAAACCGGGATACAGTTAACGTTTTTTATGCTAGCAAAAATAAAATTTCAGCCTGTAGTTTCTACGTAATCTTGTGAGATTGTTATAATGGATGACGTTGTTATATGGAGTCCCGTACGAATTATTTCAGAAAACATTTTGAAATAAAAATCTACTTGATAGAAACTAAGGTGTTTTATCATTTTTTTTTTAATACTGTGAAATCATTATTAATCGTAGGGGTCTTTCGTGGATTTTGTGGCTCATTTCATCTACGAACATTAAAATCGAACGAAACACAATATTCCCACTTATTGTTGCCTGTAGTGAGTGTTTGGGGAAACACGAATCCAAGAAATCAAGGAGCACTGTATTTTGTAGAAACCACGAATCCAAGAAATAAAGGAGCACTGTATTTTGTAGAAACCACGAAAATTGGTACCAACGAATAAAAGTACTTTCACAGTAATGGGGATTATTGTAATGGGAACTATTGCAATGGGAATTATTGTAATGGGGATTATTGTAATGGGGATTATTGTAATGGGGATTATTGTAATGGGAATTATTGTAATGGGGATTATTGTATTGGGAATTATTGTAATGTGAATTATTGTAATGGGAATTATTGTAATGGGGATTATTGTAATGGGAATTATTGTAATGGGAATTATTGTAATGGGGATTATTGTAATGGGGATTATTGTTATGGGGATTATTGTTATGGGGATTATTGTAATGGAGATTATTGTTATGGGGATTATTGTTATGGGGATTATTGTAATGTGGATTATTGTTATGGGGATTATTGTTATGGGGATTATTGTAATGGGGATTATTGTTATGGGGATTATTGTTATGGGGATTATTGTAATGGGGATTATTGTTATGGGGATTATTAATGGGGATTATTGTTATGGGGATTATTAATGGGGATTACTGCAAGGGGAATTATTGTAATGGGGACTATTAATGGGGATTATTGTAATGGGGATTATTGTAAGGGGGATTATTAATGGGGATTATTTTAATGGGGTTGTTGTAATGGGGATTATTGTAATGTGGATTATTGTAATGAAAATTATTGTAATGGGGATTATTGTAATTAGGGATCATTGTAATGGGGATTATTAATGGGGATTATTCAGCCAGATTTAACTCTAAAATAAATGCCGAGTACTCATAGTATATTTGTCCTTGTATTTGTATTCTAACGGATACATTAGTCCTATTTACTGCGTATATAACCGCTTTAGGTACTTACTTTAAAGCTGTTAACAATTAAAAGCTACACAGTACAACGTTACTGCTATTCTTCAACAAGAAGTGTTTGAAGATACCAGGTGATAGAAATCCGTATATCGGAGAAGAACACACAATACAATGGCCAAAAGAAAAAGTACAAAAGGACAAAGAACGATCTACAAAACATACACATAAAACTAAAGATTGAGTAACACGAACCCCACTAAAAACCGGGGGTTAACTCAGGTGCTCCGGAGGGTAAACAGATCCTGTTCCAACTTTCACCATTTTATATTTTCAATCATTTTTTTTCCTTATTCACAGATGATTTCTTGTACAGAAAATTTATACAATTTTATACCGGATCCTTTTGGCATTAATGCGGGTATCTACAAGACATACTTAGTAGATCTAAATGGTGATAATGTGGAGATTTTTGATGCCATTGATTATTTTGTGGATTCTACTATTAATCCGTATGATACCAGTAACGTGAGGTCACCATCAATAAATGGATCACAAAACCTTGAAGCAACGTTTGATTTTGGAACGGAAAGTGGCCTTGTCAGTGTTGTGTTGAGTAGTATGCAAATATGTACGACATCTGTTACCTCGACCAATACATCGTTTGATATCGTTACACAAGGACTAGACACAATCCTATCAGACGGATCACCATCCAATATTGATGTCCACTTCACAAATCAAACAATCTCCTTTTTAGCATCTCCACCGAATCCACCCATGGATCTTTTTGTTCACTGTGAAGGTAGGGAAAATTACAACATTAGTTTCATTTTAGTCTAAATTGTTCATTACGGAGCTTAATAGACTCATTCGTACAGGTTCAGTTTACTCTAAAGTGTTCGTTATGTAGCTTGATAGACTCATTCGTACTAGCAATATAATATATGACTGCGCATTTATAAAGTATAATTTTAACGTTTTCATGCTGATTTTTTTATTTTGATTTTTTTTTTTAAGTGCGAAGTCATATCTGAAATGTCAAAATGTACGTAGCACTTTCCGATGTCATTTCAAGTCGGGAGCAGATTCACAAGTTAACCCACTGTACACACCCCGAATCATGTAATTTACACCCCTTAATAATAAAAATGAATAAATAATTAACTTACCTTATCTGTAGAATCGCTAATCCCATTAGAACTGACAATTACTTTTCCAAGGCGAACTCATTCTCCCGCCGCCATAGTTTAAAATCAGTGTTAATTAAATTTACGGATTCTAGAAAAAATATGTCACAAAACGAACTTAATTTGTAATTTGGGAGGCTGTTCACGGTGAATGAGGATTGCTTCGCCCACCGTCAAAATTGTATTTTGTTAAATACGATATATTTGTTGAGTAGTAACTCTTAGTTTCTGAAGTTATCGCTGTATTCTTCATTGGAACTAATCCTCGTTAATTTAACGTTCGTTTCGCTCAAAATTTTTGAAAGTTTCTGAACCGCCATATTTGAATATCAACGTCTTCCTGTCAAAAACACTGAGAATATTTCACGGGAATAATGATGAATGTGATGGATTGTAGACTTTAAATTACCATAACTATATAAGGTAAAGCTACTTTTATAACTTTTTACTCAGAATAGAATCTGTTTTTATTTTTTGACATGCTACGTGATTTGACCATCTTCCGATAGGACCTCGCACGGCACATTGACAATAAAAAAAAACATTAAAAAAAAAGAAAAATAGCAAAAACAATAAAAAATGAAAATAAAACGATAATATTAAATGAAAATATCGACGTGCGAGGTTCTATGTTATAGGACTACATTCGTACATGTTCAACTTACTCTACCGTGTTCATTACGTAGCTTAATAAACTCACTCGTACATGTTCCGTTTTCTCTAAAGTGTTCATTTCGTAACTAAATAGACTCATTCGTACAGGTTCTTCTTACTCTACAGTGCTCATTACGTAGCTTAATAGACTCACTCGTACAGGTTCAGATAACTCTAAAGGTTTCAATACGTAATTTAATAAAATCACATGTACAGGTTCAATTTACTCTAAAGTGTTTGTTATGTAGTTTAATAGACTCATTCGTACAGGTTCAGTTTACTCTAAAGTATTCGTTATGTAACTTAATAGACTCATTCGTACAGGTTCAGTTTACTCTAAAGTATTCGTTATGTAACTTCATAGACTCACTCGTACATGTTCAGCTTATTCTAAAGTGTTCGTTACGTACTTTAATAGACTCACTTGTAGAGGTTCAGTTTACTATAAAGTGTTCATTAAGTAACTAGATTGATTCACTCTTACAAAGGTATATAAATATGAAAATAAAATGCAAATTTAAGGATGTCATATAAATATTCAAAGATAATTAACTATGGAAGCTTAAAGAAAAATATTTATTTAACGGAACAATATCACTGTACTTATTAGAATAATTATCATAGCACCTGAAAGACCCGACCTCATTTGTAGTCGGAATTCCGTACGTTCACAAACGGGTAATAGCCGTAACTCTATAGTAAAAAAGACGATAAGAGCTAATGTTCCGAAGCTAATTGAATGCTAATTTTTGCTCAGTAATATATAAATGTTGGAATAAGCGTTATCATTACAAATAAACACTAGAGAAACCAGAAAATGACAATCATGAATGGACCATCCATAGATGCATGTAACGTTAACCAAAGACACAGAATGAAGACAAACAAAGCAAATAATGCAATACCAAAAGTTAGAATTAAAAAATAATTCATTGGGGCTTGAATATATACTGATTTTACCACGGGTTGGGCCTTTAGGCCAAATGTTTTACCACGAGCGATAGCGAGGGGTAAAATATCGGTATAAAGGACCAACTCGTGGTAAAATCAATATATATTCAAGCCCCCATGAATTATTTCTATTATAATAGGACAAATACGTTATTTGAACAGCCAAAGCAAATAATGACGTTGCTGATCAGTTGATATACCAATATACGTATATTTTACCACGGGTTTGGACCCAAACCGTTCGAAGGACGTCATATTAAAATGATGAGCAACGCGAACTTCACAAAGACAAAACTAACAACAAACAAAACACAAAACAACAACAAAACAAAATCAAAGGACAAAACAAAGCAAAACATGAAAAAAACAAAAACCCAGGTGGTGAATCCAGGTGTTGTCTAGGGTTAAACAGTTACCAGGTGGTGAATCCAAGTGTTGTCTAGGGTTAAACAGTTACCAGGTGGTGAATCCAGGTGTTGTCAAGGGTTAAGCAGTTACCGTTTCTTATAATTTAGGTACAACAAATATCATGAATCATAAACATATAAGTTACCTTTTTTAATTGAACATGTTTTTTCAGCTTGTATGCAAACAGCAGACGTCATTTTTGTAATCGATGCTTCTGGCAGTGTAGGAGCGAGTAATTTTGTGGAGATGAAAAATTTCGTTTCTACTTTAGTAATGTCTATGCAAGTTGGATCAAATAGCGTCAGGGTAGGCGTGATGACATTTTCTTCAACACCATCCGTCATCTTCCATCTCGATCAGTATTATGATCCTAACGTCATGGTAACTGAGATCATGGCAGCCCCCTATGCAAGTTTAAATACGTATACTGGACTTGCTATGGAAGAAGTTAGGACTTCCATGCTTCCACGTGCACGAAATAACGTTCAGAAACTTGTGATGTTGCTAGCAGATGGCATCTCTGCCGACCGGATGTTGTTGTATAGTGAGACAGATTCAATGAAAGCTGATGGTGTAGAAATTGTCTGTATTGGTATCCAAATCCATGATGATTACGAATTCATGACAATAAGCAGTAACCCAGATAGTTCGTACTTCTTTAAAGTTACTAATTTCACGCTACTGAACAATCTAGCAGGAAATATAGTGAATGAAATATGTGCTGGTAAGTAAAATATATTATTTCACTTAGAATTTTAAATAAAATTATCCTGCTATCAAAAATCTGTAAAATTAATATGTTCTTTTATATTGTTTATGCTAATTCTGTACTTGTCAAAGGCCACTTTAACATAGTTACATTCGGATTGTACTTCAGATCCATCTGTAAAAGAGTGATTTAATTTATAATTCACTTACGTCAGTATGATAATTAATTCGCGTAAAATCTGCACATTTTTTCAAACCAATCATTTCATATATACGATGTGTCTCATCTTATCTTTCAAAACGTTTTTCTAAACATATCGATACATTGTTGAAATTATGTTACATGCTAACAGATGGCGAGTGAGTGAGTGAGTGAGTGAGTATTTCAACCTTTTTATAATGTCCTATACCTATCACTTAAAATATTGTTTTTACATGTATAACATATCTTGTATACATGTAAAGACAATATGCATACATGGTCGACAAATATAAATTTACGTGTACGAACATTAGAAACAGGTAGAAAAGAGAAACGTTGACAATGTCAAAAAGCCAAAATTTCTATATATTTTTTTAAAGAACACTCTGTAACATCCGCGCTTATGCTGTTGCCGTTTCTTACCATCGATCAAGGTGGATTAGGTACCAGACAAACTATATCTTGGTCAGTCACTGTATATAACAAAACAATATCCAGTCAGTGGAGTTTGACTTCTCAAATGGAACCAGTGCAGAATACAATTATGTAAGCCTCTCATCATGATAATATTTGATGCTGCTATGTTGATAAAATAAATACGTAGATATCATATTTAGTGTGCACGACGCGTTTCTTGAATAACCTTCATCGGGTATCGCTAAGTCAAAATAGTTGAAAACCTATTGGGAGCAAGAAAACCAAAGGGCTAAAACAATATCCCTATGATTGAACAGCATATATAAGACTCCTTATCGTTTCCATGTTATAGGTAATATTATAAATAAAATTTCAATACATTTCAATCGGTTTAATTTATTTAAGGTTTATGGACTAACCTAACATCCAATCAGATACGAGCAGGAAAACTATCCATGTATGTTATGAATAGTGCTGAAAACCAATGGGAAATCTCTCCTGATGTTAAAGTTAGTATTTATTTATAGTGTTTTAACTGACTATGGTACCCGATTATAGCACACAATATACACACATTGTGAGAGAGCCGTTGTGGTAGTGATCACATTTACAGTTGGATGTATATCTACCTAAGCAATCAACACCTATAAACACTAAAGTTATGAGTTCGATTCCCACACGTATCATGTGATTAGAATTGTATTTTAGAGAAAAATACACACAGAGACAACAAGTGTTGTTTTTTTCTAAATTGAATCATATCGTCTTTATTCTTATTTCTTACTAATTGTATTTAAGGTCATTTAAAGTGGCGTTTAGTTTCACTGATGGCGAAATCAGGAATACCCGGCGAAAACCAATCTGCAGCAATTCTCTGACAAACTTTACTACATTATGTTGTAATGAATACACCACAACATAACATGAGTGGGAATCGAACTCACACGGTGAGTGGCGATAGGTACGTACTGATGGCAGATTTAAAATCATGTTAATCCAACTACCATATGATCAAGGCCACGAATATCTCGTTTTATTTCATTTTATTAGATTTCTAATATATCTTTTAATAAAAAGGGAGAAGAGTTTGAAGATACCAATTAGAAACCGTATATTGAAGTAGAACAGACAACACAATGACCAAAAGAAAAAGAACAAACAACGATCGAGAAAACATACATATAAAACTAAAGATCGAGTACCACTAACCCCACTAAAAACTGGGGGTGAACTCAGGTGCTCCGGAAGGGTGAGCAGTTCCTGCTCCATTAGTGTCACCCGTCGTGATAATCTAGCTACGAATCCGGTAATAAGCCGTGAATGAGGAAATGACAGGGAACAACACTTTGTCAACTAAAATATATAATTCTATCACTGTTAGAATGTTTTAGACGTACATAAATATTTAGTATTAACCTAGTATTTGAAGGTACTCTGAAATCCAGTGGGAGGTATATTGTGTGGTTGTCACTTGCTTAGACGTTTGTATAATATACATCATTTCCTGTGACTGTATGATGGATTCGTCGTCATCCTATATAATATATTACGATTGCTGTCAAATATATGAGTACCATCTGCACACGCTTAAACACATGTCTTATGTCTATCACTATATTCGCATTGCGAGACAACGAAACACTTCCATTATTGAAACTACAGTTTTAAAGCGAATGTGGCCGAGTAGTTTATGACACTGGACTTAAGGCTGATCGATTCCTTTAACATCAACATAATGAACAACAATCTCTCACCTTAACTCACAGAAAATAAAAACACCACGACATACACAGATAGAAATCCAGATTCTAGCTATGGACAATATTAAACCAGTTGAAACCGGAATAATTAATTTGACAAAAGTCTTAAATTAAATTGCATCATGGGTAGTTCCGTCGTGTTTAGCACATACCGTTTGTTGAATATTAAATGCAATTACATTCACTATGACTCCCTGTATGTACTGAAAAACATGTAAATGATGGTTGAATCCATCATCTCCCTTATGCAGAACTAATATTATACAAATGAAAAATATTGCGTCGCAAAGAATACATATTATATATACACTCCGACAAAAGTTAAGCACCACCCTATATTTTTATCGATATATTTGTTTACATCAATACTGTTAAAACAATAAAATAGATATCACCATTTGTCTTACACTCCTTAAAAGACTACACCAAGGGCTCTAAAATTACCAATTTACGAAGTATTTATCATCCTGAAAGACGTGACTGGCGTGGCAAAAATGGGGTTCAAAACAGGCGCTGGAAAAACGTAAAACCAGTTTGTCTTTGATGGAAGTTTTTAACATTGCATTAAAATGCAGAGTCTTCACATTTTAAGAACTTTTAAATGCATCTATTGTGCTTATTTGTGTAAGGCATAAAAATCGATAACGAGTATATCCACCGCATTTATTGTGAAGTTCTGTAACACGCCTCGTCATGCTTCGCACCAGACGCCTAAGCCGTTCTTGCGGGAACTGTTGCCACTCCTGTAATATAGCAGTTCCTAATTCGTCAATATTTTGATATTGTGGATTGCGTTGGTTAATTTTTCGGCCAATAAAGTCCCATACATGCTCTATAGGGTTGATGTCTGGTGACATCGCAGGCCAAGGAATTCTCTGAACAGCCTCTTGCTGTAAAACATATTGCACAATTCGGGCTCTATGTGGCCTAACGTTGTTGTCCATGAACATTGGCCTGTCCGCCAACGCATGATTGTCGAAATGGGGGACTACGCGTCGAGCGAGCACATTGTCACGGTATTTTTGGCCTGTCAGATTACCACCAAGAACGTAAAAGTCCAACTTACAGTCAAAGGAAAAACAACCCCAGACAGTTAAACCCCCACTCCCAAAAGCAGTTGTGCCCAAAATGTGGTTCTCCTGAATATAAGTGTTTCGTTGGCGCCAAACCCTTGCACGACCGTCGGTAGGGCGTAACAAAAAACGACTTTCATCAGACCAGTGGACCCGTCTCCATGTGCGAATAGTCCACCCCAAATGATCATGTGACCAGTCAAATCGAGCATGGCGATGACGTAACGTCAACTGTGGACCTTTTATAGGTCGTCGCGCTCGCATTCCCAGATGGTGGAGGCGTCTGATTACACTACGTGTGTTAATGTGTCCTCCAAACGCTAAACTACCATGAAGTGCACCAGCTGTACTGAACGGCCGTTGCAGCGCCCGTCTGGAAATGAGCCGGTCCTCTCTCAGAGTAGTTTTGCGAGGTCTACCTGCACGTGGACGGTCAGTAACATTCCCCGTTTGACGAAAACGTTGCATCAGTCGTACAATGATCAAATGGTTAACCCTGAAGTGGTCTGCCACTCTTCTATGGCTAAAGCCACCGCTATGCATGCCAACAGCTTGCCACCTTTCTGGTATGGTTAATTTTTGCCGCACTATAACAAACCAATAGAAAATGAAACTTAAAACTCTACACAAAAAACTCACCTTTCGTTCGCAGACACAAATGTTGAAAAGTATACGTTGCACTTTGCACACCCTGTCACATACACATCAACAAAAATCGATCAATAACCTGTTTCACAGGTAAGTAAGTATGTGTATGCAGGTAACGAAAACAGCAAACCGATTTGAAATAAGTTTATTATTAGAAAAGATATTATTGAAACAAGTCAGGTGGTTCTTAACTTTTGTCGGACTGTATATATAAAGATCAAGATTGGTTCTCAGCTTTTTTTCACAACAACACTGTTCAACTAGCTATACGTGAGGGTGGATATTTATTCGCATGCGGAGAAATCTTGTACATATGACAACATCATGTCACTAAAACTGGAGGATCGAGGGTATCATTTTGTCTCTGTTTCAGCGATTTTCCGAATGGGTTTTCGACCTGTACTGATAATAAAAACGTAGATATCAAATTTGGTGCGCAGGACGCGTTTCTGTAATAAATTTCATCAGGTACACTCAAAATCGAAAGATTGGAAAGCCAAGTTATTTAAAGTTTTGGGAACATTAAAATAATGGGCCTAAATACGATAGCGGTATGTTTTGTACTATATTTTAACATCTTCAGTTATTGTCTACTTTTTCTAAATCAAGCTGAAATCTATGGAAGAGTCAACAGTGGTCTTTGAAAGCAAGTTCTTTGGATCCTTTGGGGCGAGCATTATGGCAATTCCACCAGAAACTATTGATTTTGACAACGTTTTTACAGATTTTGATGACAAAATCGCTGAAAATCCTTACGTTATTGCTATGAATGGTATTCTACTTGCAGCACTAGTGGTGGGGACAGTAATAATGAGAAGATTGGACATCGAGGACAAGCGAATGGTAATTGTGTTTTTAAGCAATGTATAGACATATTAGCATTGTATTACAGGTAGCAAAACAAAGTAAATTGCTGCATTGCTTAATATAAATGATTTGATTGGATTATATCAGTTTTCTTTTAGCTCTCGAGCAAAAAACCGATTAATTTCAATTATCTGAAAAGTTTTATCAAATAAAGTTTTATCGAGTGCACCTTTATTGGTGATAGGCTAATAAAAGATCTGGGCAAGTGAATGCTATTTAACGACAAGTAAGTAATTTGTCATCTATTACCAGAACAAGCTGCATTTTGATGAGATGATGATGGTGTCCGCCTTACCAGTTTCTCTGGGTTGTCAATTTTTGATTGCCCAATCGCTATTCTCTAACGTTTATCTTCTAGACCAATATGCTTAGTTAGATTTTCGTAATTATTTGCTAGTTCATTAAAATAACAGTCCATGGATACATATGTCGCTCCATTCGAACACACTATTTTGATTCCTGATCAAGAATAGTTAGAAGACGCCAAAGTCGTAATCAGACACATGAGGTTGTTCTCACTCGCCAATGATGCGAGCGTGCTTATCATAAATACAGGTATCAATTTTATATTCGTAAGTTTGACATGACTGGGGCTCAAACAAGATTTACTGTTCTAGGAGCGCATAACCCCTCCGATGTGGTTTATATATAGATATAAATCCAACAACCATACGATTTTTTCTATTCGAGAGTACACTCTGTGTTTCGTATGTACAATACGTATTTAGTCAACTTATTTTTTGACATTTTAAAGTCCATCTGTGCATTAATAGAACAGCTTAACATTACACACTTGACGTATGGTGCAATGCTATATAGCGTTATGGTTAGATGGGGGAATGGTGATAGACTTATTTAAGATCTGGGCAAGTGAATGATATTTAACGACAAGTAAGTAATTTGTCATCTATTACCAGAACAAGTTACATTTTGATGAGATGATGATGGTGTCCGCCTTACCAGTTTTTCTGGATTGTCTATTTTTGATTGCCCCATCGTTATTCTCTAACGTTTATTTACTAGACCAATATGCAAAGTCGTAATCAGACACGGGTCTTTGTTCTCACTCTCCAATGATGCGAGCGTGCATATCATAAATACATGTATCAATTTTATATTCATAAGTTTACCATGACTGGGTCTCAAACACAAGATTGACTGCTCTAGGAACACCTAACCCCACCGATGTGGTTTATATGTAGATGTAAATCCAACAACCATACGGTATTTTCTATTCAAGGTTTCACTCTGTGTTTCGGATGTACAATACTTATTTAGTCAACTTATTTTTTGATATTTTAGAGTCCATCTGTGCATTAATAGAACAGGTTAACATTACATATTTGACCATATTGTGCAATGATATATAGCGTTATGGTTAGATGGGGGAACGGTGTGAATGGTTTGTAACAAAAACGTATATATCTAATTTGTTTATGTTATTTGTGTTGGTTTGGTATACTGATGTCCAGCACATACTGTGTTGTGTTTTTGTTTAGTTTTTCTTGGTCTTGTTGCCAGTTTCGTTGGATGTTCCTTTTTTGATTGCTCCCTCGTTTTTTCTAACGTTTATTAAGTGAGTACGACGCTTTGTGTTCGTTGAATAAGCTTAAATGGATACACTCTTAGTCAATAGACTGGAAAACCAAATAATTTTTTAAATCTTAGGGAGATGTGGGTAAATTTGGAATGTTCCGAATGGTTTGTATGTATGGTTGTCACAGTAATAGTGAACTTGTCATTCACTGTATCGCCATGGCAACATGTAACACAGTAAATGGTGGGTTATACATCACCTGAGTAATGATGTCGCTCTGGTGATTAGTTATTCACTTACCAGATATTTATGCCTATTAATTTACACGCGTCTAGATAAGGAATGTGCATACATTGTCTAAATTACAGTTACGGACAGATCTTGATTGAGAATGGTTTTATTGCTCCCAAAACATTAAATTATTTGGCTTTCCAATCTTTCGATTTTAACCTACATGATGATTATTCCAGAAACGTGTCGTGCATACTACATTTGATATCTAAGTTTTTATTAGACATATATGTTGCTTTACACGTATTTTGTTTCCTTGTAAGGGAACAGTCATGTTTTAATTTTATATTTCCTCTTTTGTAGTGGCAATACAAGCCTCTGGTAGATAATATTGACAGTGCAGCTTTTTCATATTATATTTCTGTTCATACGGGTTTTTGGTCAAGCTTCCGGTTATCATCAGTACCTTATATAATACTGAAGGGTTGGTATGGAGAAACATTGTGTCGGCCTCTTGTTGATAAGGCTGGCATGGTAAGTATGATTATTATCTTTAATTAATCTAAACGTAATATCTCAAAATCACTATTTTTCTATAGAATAAACAGATTAAAAACGTGTGATCAATGCGACAGTTACCAAAAATATACGTGTTCTTTTCATGATATAGCTAAACTTTCTAACAAAAACCTTTTTTTTGGGGGGGTTGTTAATATCAATATTTGTGAACTTAAATTATTTTTCATTTGGTAATGAGCAATGACGTTGATTGATTATTAAAATGAGCGTGGACGCTTGCAATACATACTTATCAAAATATTTACATACGGCGAAAGAAAAGTTCCCAAGTCTGATAATATTTTTAACAGATGAAATGAATATGTTTGCGCATGGTACAAAAACAATAATAAACATCTGTATATAGACACGGAGCTACATTAATATAAAGGAACGATCCTGGTTCCAAAACAACAGTACCCAACACAAAGGCAAAAACAGGAAAATCGCAGTAACGAAAGCAATAACCTCTAACACACCTATACATTATTGCTCACTTTCTTGGCTTGGTACAGGAACTTCAATAAAAAAAAATAAGTGTTGAGGTTAAAAACTGTGATAGCTATGGCTGTATCATAACTGTGGTATCCATGGCAAATACGGAACTGTAGTGACAACTTCCATGCTCAAGGACAGTGATATGGGTAATAACATACAATCTGCTATTAACAAAGCACTACACAGAAAACTAAGGATTGAACAACAGGAAACCAACTAAAAACCGGCGCGAACTCAGGTGCTCCGGAAGGTTGAGCAGAAAGGATATAGATGAAATCAACACGAGATATTATCCAACTTTATTCTTAGATTCAAAGTAAAGAGAACCAACAACATTTTTCTTGCTGTTCTATGATGTTTTTTCCATTTCTGGTTCCTTATTATAGTTCAGAAATCTGATTCGTTGGAGATGTTCTAACTTCCTGTTGAAAACAGATATAGACATAGGTCCTCTAACAGATGTCAAGATATGGCACGACAATACTGGAGTTCACAATAATTTGTTTTTAGATAAAATCCTTATCAGTACTGGGAAATTAGGTGAAACGTAAGTTAATCGCAATATGTTTACTTCTACAATAATTGCATAATTGCAGATATTTTTTCGCTCATGTTGATTTATTTCCAAATTCCTGTTAGTTTTGAATTTATGAACATATTTATGAAACAGTACGCTCATAATGGGAAAGCACAGACAGGAAGATATATATCCTTACAAATGTATTGCAAATGAAATTCTAAATAGTTAGGCTTTGAATCTTAATGGAAGTAAATCGGACTGCATCTTCGCTAGCCAAGGGTTACGATCCGCTTCTCTCCTCTTCACCCTTGGCAGATTAAGTCAGAATTTTTTAATTCCCGCGTATCGACCTCTAGTGGATTATATGAAGTACAGCCCATTTGCATTACATCATTATTAACCAATGAGAACGGTTGTACTATTACCTGTTCGAAGTGATAAACTATTAATTGAGCAAATACCTTAAGCGTTTCTGTAAATATCGTTCTTCTGTGTTTGGGGGGGGGGGGGGGGGGGCAAAGATTTATGACAAAGTATACAGTTTTCTCCACATGTCGCCATTGTTACATTTTTCTTTCTCTACATGTGATCGTTGCGTGATCTTTTGTTAGGCACATTTGGATCGAACGCAGCCACCACAGCTGCATCGAATAGTAAACAATACCGCGGTGACCAGTAATTCCGACTTAATCTGCCAAGGGTGAAGAGGAGAGGAGTGGATCTTAACCCTTGGCTAGCGAAGATGTTCGGACTGCATCAGGTTCAAATCAAGAAAGTTGAGAAACAATATCTTTAATATTGATCTTCATTCTCCATTTTATAGGGACTGTTCACTAGGTAACATGATTTATTACTATGCTACATTTTCACGTTGAATAATCACGACAATACGTTGTATTATTTCAAATGTACATATAACCTGAAAGATAACCGGAAGTGTGAAAGCAATTCTTAAAGGCATACAGTAGCTCAAATTGATTTTTTTTGTTTATATTAAACGTTGCCAATATTCAATGTTTAATACTAATAAAATGTTCTGAACAAGAAGCCAGGTTTAAAAATATGCTATAATATCGTAATTATTGAAAAGTATTCGAATGTCTGTTGGTAAGATCGCCATTACCAAATCTAATTATAAGTCGGTTGATTTTTCGATGCTTGCCGGACAATGATAACTACTATAAATAACCAGAAAGCATGCTATTCATGTAAATTCGTTATAATTAATATAATTTAAGAAATAAATATATGAAATTGGATCTGGGGTAATCAGTTAATATTATATAATGGTATTTAGTAAGAATGACACTTAAAATCTGAAATACGTGATGTAATAAATAAAAACACACCCAAACTCTGCATGATGATGATGATGATGTTATACATGTGTTTTTCCTTCCGCAAATAATTTCCCACATGCGCAAACGCTTTACCGAATAGGTTCAATTTGTATGTCGCGGAATATATGAATAATACAATAATGATATTCGGGTATACAATGCATGTTTTACTGGAAGCAAGATAATCAAACAGCGACGTATTTCCTTCGTTCTAGGCTATTTACGTATATTTAAATGAAAAATGTCAACTTCAATTAGTATAAAACATCGAATATTGGCAACTCTTAATATAAAGAAAAAAATCTACTTTATGCCTTTAACATATTTAGATATAATTGTTTTTGTTTTACCATTTTCAAAAGTCTAAAATAAGAACAAACTGTTCTTTAGCTTTTTGATTTTTTTATTGAATATGTCTTTTGTTTTTGATTCAGAATGTAATCACTATATTAACATTATAGATACATTTCAATGTGTTATTATTTTTTTCCTTTGTTTACAGATATGTTTTCTTTTGTAATGATTGGTTATCAGACAGTAAAGGAGACGGAAAAACACATCGACAATTGTTTTGTGCTCAAGACGAATTTAAAGATGGCAACAATTTATTTTCTTCTCTTGCACGTTTCCGTATTTTTGATGATCATTTATTGCTATCCTTATTCGGCAGACCAACCTTCAGTAGGTTCTCTCGAGTTCAGCGTCTTTATTGTGTTGCCGCAATGCTGTCCTTGTCATTCCTTGCCAGCGCCATGTTCTTCCGGTCAGGTGACAACGAGCATGTGCATGGTATAACAATAGGTCCAGTAAAGATTACGTATAAACAGCTGTATGTCGGTATTGTGACGTCTGTTATGACATTTCCAGTAGGGTTCTTAATGGGATATATCTTTAGAAACCGACGTTTCAAACAAAATGTAAATGACCAGCTAAACTTACAAGACATCACAAAGGATAGCGCAGTGCTTCCTTGGTTCACCGTCTTCATCGGGTATGGTCTGGCAGGTGGTGCTTTCGCTAATGGTGTTTTCTTTACAACATTGTATAGCGTACAATGG
>MJUT01041179.1:16875-26890 GCA_002080005.1 Gigantidas platifrons
AAAACATATAAATGAACACATAAAATGTCTTTGGGGAGTGGGGCTAAGTGGTTGTTTTTCTTTAGAAAAACAGATAGATATGATAGAATAAAAACATGTGTGACATAATGAACATTTCATTTTTCTGTTGGGTTTCTTCTAATTTACTTAGTTATTGTGGATTAAGGTGTTTTCTGATTTCTGTTATATCACTATGATAACATACAAATAAATAATGAAATTAATTTCCTATTAAGCTACATATACTTTTCACAAATTCTATTTTGTTTTAGAATATTTCAGATTTTTAAATGATATCTGTCGAAATCATGCGAATTTGCATATTCTACAGAACAATATAATTATTTCACATAGAAAATCACCGGATATCTATGATGTAGTTATATTTATAATGTATGTACAATTTAAATGGAAAAGAACATTTAGTTCAAGTGATTTAACTGTGAGCATTCAGGTCAGTTGTAGAATTTTGTAGATTTTGTTTTTTGGAACAGTATATACCTTTGTCGACAAATATAAAAATCAATTGTAGTCGCCCTGAAACAGGAATGCTGGTATATTGGCTGTTTATCTCCTTCAAATTCAGCTTACCTATATATTCGAACATTTTGAATATTTTTTTGTATTTCTGTGAATCAATGTTTTGTATTTGAATCTGATTTTCCAACTGTTTGAGGTCATATTGCAAAAATATAAATGTATATCTGGCGAAACTTTCCTCGCTGAAATTTTTTTTCATGTTTCAGCTTTCCTCATATTCTGAAGTAAATTTCCACTGATGATGGCTAAAAAAAAACAGCTGAAATGTCTTGACAAATGGAATACGGTATTCTCATAGTAAAATATAATCAGAGGTTTTATTTATATGTATATGATTCCTCAAGTATAGGACATCATTATGAAAATTCTGAAAACATTTAAGTTTTTAGCAATTTCTTAGTAATTAATTAATACCCGAATCCCTGCCGAAATGAATTCTGAAAGGAGGTTACACACACAAACAATAACCATATGATATTTTGCGTGTTTAAAAAGGATGATTGTTTTCAAATACACAATTGAAATGATAATGTCCCATTCTGCATTAATGACGCCTTTGCTCCATTAGGTTTATTTCATAGATTTTTGTAGCATTTCCTTGTAACAGGTACCGTTAATTTTATCACACTCTGTCTCTCATATTATGGAGAAGACATTTTTGCTTTCACCATCTTCGTCCGTCACAAAAGTTAGTACTCACAACTCCTCCTACTTTTGAAGTGGAAATGTTTTCTCAAATCTTTGTATGATATGCAAATTGGCACATAGTTACCGAATTTATGCCATTTTTGAAGGAGTTATTGCCATAGAAAGCTTGTACTGCCCGCGCAACGCCTCCATAGTTTTAAATGAGAACTTATCAAAACTTTGCCATGCTTGTTTTGAACATTATGGAGATTACCTTATTGGTACCCGATTTTTATCGGTCCAATCTTGAAGGAGGTATTTCCCTTAGAATACATGCAACTCGTCCTCAATTTAAATGAGATTTAATCAAATCTGTACATGCATATCGTTATTAAGAGATTATTACAAGATATTTTCCATATTGACCTTGGTATCAGCCCGAGACTCTCATTTGAAGCCCGACAGTGAAGCCGGAGGACTGATATGGGTCGAGGGCTGATACCAGGGACGATATGGAAAATTTTATGTCATAATCTATTTATCATATATTTTACATTGACTTTTATATGACAGAAAAAAATTTTGAACTAACAAATTGCGAAAATAAATTCTTAAGAGAGTTGCCTTTGTTTAACTTGCAAATACTTTTGTTTGGAGTTTTGTACAATGACGTTAGAAAGTGTGTGCATAATCCACCCAAGACGTTGACATTTGAATGGCAATTCCTATTCAAGACGACGTATACATTTGAGGTAATTATTCCGTTTCAAGTTATTTAAACTTTATTCCAACATTTTGAAACGTGTTAATTTGATTGAAATACGATATTACCATCTTTACTTGTACTATGTTTATGTACGCTATGAATATACAGAATGAAGTCATCGGTCTCGTGCAACGCGATAATTGTAAATAAAAACAAATGACCGACTTTATTGCATTACAAAGCGGATGTCACGACACGATATGTTCTTTGAGACCAAGTTGCAGATACCAGAAGTTAAATTATATATTTGAAATAGCCTAGCTATTATTGGACATGCAAAAACGAACATATTGCAACAAAATATGTGATAACAACTTTTATAAGACTAGTAATCCCCCTTTGATTTTGATCATTTCATCAAAACGTTTGTACACGCAATTCATCTTATTTATTATTTAGGAATTCATCAACACTTTGAATGCTTCCTTATTACCATATGTAGATTTACATATCATTAACACATTTTTTAGAGAAGTTTTATTGCTTTTTTAAAAAGCAATCCTCATACAGTTTAAATTATATTTCGAAGACGAAGAATATGGTAATGCCAAACATTTAATTAGATCATAAACTGTGCATTGTAAAACAGTGATACTATTGTAGATCGTGTGACAGACATTGTATACTTACTAAACTTTCTATAATAGATTACAATATTATAAATATTGGCTTGTTGTCCAATATCAAGTCTCCACCATGACGTTGTTCGATTTTCTGCAGTATGACTACAACTTCCCCCATCCCAGTTCTGATTTATGTTTCCATCAAAAGCTTTTGATGCATGGTAACTGCCGTAATTACTACTTTGTTTGGCAGTACCACCCCGCCTAGCTAAATTTTCTGAAAACATCAAATAAGAAATTTGAAATAGATACTTTTAATGTAAATAGAAGACATGTTATAACTGATGCCTTATTAACAAATGTCATTCTGTGTTTATTATTAAACTATTATTGAAAGAGACTGAAACTCTGACGGTTTGTAGGTGTATTGTTATTGTTTTGTCAAAGTTCTAATGTTCACCTATATTTATCAATTAATGTTTATGTGTCATGTTTTACTCATTTTCCAGACATTAGTATTATGCATTATGTAGTTGGTTGTATGTGGGAATTTGTCACATGTAATATATAATCACAAGGTTAGAATGTTTTAAAGTATATGACATCCATATGTGAATGTATTGCAGATTTGTTATGCTTAAAATAATGTCAATTTTAAAGATCAATTGACAAAAGGAATATATAATGCACGGAAAAATAACACAATGGGAACTGCTACCCTTCCAGGGCACCTTAGTTCACCCCGGTGTTTAGTTGGGTTCATGTTGCTGGATCTTTTCTTTTCAGTGTAATGTTTTGTAGATCATTGTTTGTCCTTTTGTATGTTTTTTTCTGATGGCCATTGCATTGTCTGTCCTTTGATTTACGGCCTCTGATTACCCCTTGGCTTCAAACTTGTTCGTGTTCAAATACATAATTTTGTGACATTTCAAAAGATTATTGTGACATATAAACATGGCTTTGATCATATTGTCAATACATATAGATAATAATATTGTGTAATATACAATCAGGGAGTTGATTCTAATTCATGTATATTTTCCCTTCACAAATGAGATTGTACTAATACAGAGGTCCCTACGTTGGCTTTCCTGTGTGTCTTGGATCATTGTACACACCATGTTTTGTTTAACAAAAAAAAGATATAATAACAAAAAACATCTATGAAAGACTTGTATCGTTCATAATGAAATGTTAAGATAAGACTTAAACATTTCTGTACATAGTCCCAGTCTTTCCAATATAAAGGTGGATTTATACTACGGATGCGACAGCGATGCAACGAGCAATAAAATTGTTGCGATGGAGAAGGAATGCTATTGCGAAATCATTGTTTTTTTTGTTGCGTCGCTACTATCGTTTTTAGTTCGTGTTGCCTAGTTTTTGATAATATTTTTTTATGATTTCAGATGGCAATTACTCAGCGACGGTAGCGATATCGCTAGAAAGTTAAAATAATTTCAACTCTGCTGCGAGAGCTTGCGATGATCCTTGCGAGGAAAATTTTAGCTAGCGATGACGTGTGATGGGGTAGCGATGTTGAAAGCGACATCGCAAATCCGTCGCATCGCTGTCGCACCCGGAGTATAAGCCTACCTTCACTTTCTTAAAAAGATAGAATAAATTAAATCTAACTTTAGCATCTAGAGGCAAGTAAAATTATAATAAATGTGACGTCATGTCACTTTTGGTAT
Organism: Gigantidas platifrons; assembly: GCA_002080005.1. Classification (NCBI taxonomy): domain Eukaryota; kingdom Metazoa; phylum Mollusca; class Bivalvia; order Mytilida; family Modiolidae; genus Gigantidas; species Gigantidas platifrons. Next base: position 21,066 of record MJUT01041179.1, read on the forward strand.
TATGTCAGTGCATTTGGTGAGTCTTCCAAAGTGGCCCCTTTATTTCAACAAACAAGAAGTGAGAAACTCTAGATAGGAATGAATCTGACCTCTAGTTAGCTGATGTATATTACTATCACGTTCAAACATTTGAATTAAGACTATAACGTTAGTGTTGTTGAAACAATGGATGTTTCTTACCAAGACCTTCGATCTTGTTGAAAATTAAACTGTGTATGAAAATAAAAGCTGTGAAATACCATTTCATTTCGACTTTTGATCTACAAAGAAAAAATACGAACGAAAAGTATTATCACAAATTATTCGAAATATTTTATAGTGTCAGGTAGCTAAAATAATCTTTGTATAACAGGATACAAGTATGACAGTATAATATTTTCAGTAAACCAACAGATTTCAATATATTATTATTATCATATATATTTTGCAATTCACGAAATTTGAAGGTATTTTTCTACATTTGTGGATGATGAATTTCTAAAATTATTTACGTGTATTTGTCATGATAGGAAATGTTTGATTTATTAAAATTAGCAGTGAATATGATGAAACTGTCGAGGAATATTCAAATGATGAAATCTTCTATATTTGTCACAGTAGGCGACTTAATATTGAGTTGCCATGATATCGATTTGACAAAACTTGATGCAAAAGTCTGCGACAACCTAACTAAAATTTTGCTCATATGGTTCTTGGAATGACCACTTTAAAATATCAAATCTCTCCGTCAACTTAAAACGTATAGCAGTCTGTCTTCAAATTATCAACATTGTACTTCTGTAGACTTATAGACTACTGTGCGGGTGATACCCTCGATAACTAAAATAAAATCCATCGGTAGAGGTATCGATACATTGATAGTAATAAACATGTACATATCTACTTTAGTGTACGCCTTTCTAGAATAACCTTCACCAGGTACACTCACAGTCGGAAATATAGAGGAGCCAAATAATTCATAATTCTTTGAGAGCAACAACTCCAAAGGACATACACATGATTACTGCCTGGTAGAAATTAATGTTTTAATAAGAATTGCATTACTTGGGAAATTACAATAATATATATATCTAATAAATCATGTCAGTGCCGATACTCTGACTACTGAGCTGATGATAGCTTCGGGGACTAAATGTCCACCAACAGAGGAATAGACCAAGTGATACAATTTGTAGTAGAAAGCTTGTAATTTTTGTTTATCTTATTTAGCACACTGCACTAGTCTCTGGAGTAACCTTCATCCGTACCGACAGTCAAAATATTAGAAATACAATATTTTGGTCTTTTTTCAGTCAATATAGAAAGCATTGGGTGAGGTGGTAACATATTGCGTACTTGGTTGGATATAAATCTGGTTCCAATGACGAATCATTTCTTTTTACTATTATTATTATTCGTTGTATTACACCATCTCTGAAGGGAAGAAAGACAGGTTAGTGTCTTGAGCTCTTAATAATTTAATTTAAACTACAGTAATTTTGCAACTATTAGACTTTGTTTTGGGAACTGAATTATTTAATAGACAATGGGTCTTGATTCCCGTCTAGGATCTGAGAAAAAGTTGGATGCATGATATTTATTTGTCTAATGAAAAATAGTACAGAACGCCAACCCATTTATATACTTAGGGGTCCGTGACAATCGAGTGCAATCATTTGTAGTAAGTAAACAATATTGAACAAATTGGGGGTCTATAGGAGAGAGAAAATATAAACTATGTCGAATACTGGGGAAAAACACGACAACGGCAACGGTCAGAGAAATGAAAATAAAAAGACATTGGAGGCACCACAAATATCAGAAGTTTTAAACTCAAGTAGGGATGTGTTGTATGAACAAAATGAAACAATTTATTCTGATTCAGTACTAAGTAATCTCCTTCAACTGTTGTCTAAAATGAACACAAAATTGAACAGTTTTGAGAAAAAAGTAACAGAATCAGTTGATGTACTAGACAAGATCAAAACATCAATTAAGTCTGTAACACAGAAAGTATTCTACAGTAGAAAGGGAGGTAACAAATTGAAACAACAGTATATAGAAATTGATTGATTGACTGATTTTAGGTGTTTAACGCCACTTTCAGCAATATTTCAGCTATATCATGGCGACCATTTTTAGTGGTGGAAGAGGCCGGAGTACCCGGAGGGTACTACCGACCATGGGCAAGCAACTGGTAAGCTTAATCACATGCGACTGTGAGACGAGTGCACCCATTTTTGTAATTTACAAAGCCGGCTGCGAACTCGCGCCGTATTGGTGATATGCTTGTATGAGTTGTTAGGTAATCCAACAATGAGTTTTAGTGGTGGAAGAAGCCTGAGTACTCGGAGGGAACCACCGACCATGGGCAAGCAAATGGTAAGCTTAATCACATGCGACTGCGAGTCCAGTGCACCAATGTTTGTAATTTACAAAGCCGGGGCCGAACCCGCGCCGTATTGGTGATATGCTTGTATGAGTTGTTAGGTAATGAAACTCAATTCCAACCTAACTCATTGAGCCACCCTGGTCCCAACAGAAAATGAAGTAATGCTCAAGGAATCAGTAACTTATAAGACGAAACAAAAGATGCATACAAGGAGAACGAAACCGAAATAATGATGGTGAAAAGAGAAAATATTGCCGTTAAAGCAAAGATGTCAGAGATGAAAACTGCTATCAGAATGCTTAAGAACGAGAGAGAGGAAATGAAGGAATCATTATTGGACCTAAAGTGAAGATCGATGAAATACAATCTGGTATTTACTGGTTTGAAGGAAACACCGTATGAGAATACAGAAGAAAAGCTACGTGGCTTCTTATGACAAGAACTCGGAATCGAACATTGGATAGAATTCGGTAACGTTCACCGATTTGGTCCGAGAAAACCAGTGAATAAAAACATCCGGAAAAAAGGTTATCCGATCTACAGACTGATTGTCGCTCGCTTTATCTATCACAGGGATTTGGCATATGTCCTAGAAAATGCGCAAAAACTGAAGGGGAAACCGCTTGGAATTAACCAACAGTTCCCGCTAGAAGTTGAGAACAAGCGGAAACAACTACATCCAGTGATAAAAAAAGCCCGAGATAATGGCCACTTTACAGGGATAGTGCGTTGACAAACTTTAAATAGACATTAATCTGTATACTCCAAAAAGCGAAGTGAAGGAGGACACAAATGTAATGGAAGTTGCAGTGGAAGACCAGCCGTGCACTCCTCAGAACCCCATTCGTATCGACAAACCGGTAAACGTCCACGAGTCAGCTCTACCCCAGATAGCTATTATTAGGAAAACCTAAGGACAAGTAACGATGATAATAATGTGTTAACTATCTCCTCAGATGAACAAAAGTCACCACGGACGAATTATTTAAATAACAGTAAATGTGTTTGTACAATTGATAGTTGTTTGAAAACTTGCTATTTATGTTTAAATGCTTGCAAAGATAATGTAGATAATGTTAGAATTGTTGTGGAATTAAAACAAAACTTTACTACCCAGAATTTATTGAAATGATCAATGATTTTGATATTCTACATTTAGTTGAAGCCAACACTGATGATTGTGATATTACAAATATCCCACCAGAAAATTATAAATATGCGTCGATTGATGATTTAAGTGAAATTGAAAATGAGTTTCAAAACAATTATAAATATTTTTGTCTACATGGTGATTTTAATAGCAGGACTTCAAAAGAACCCGATTTTATTGATTTTGAAAGAGAATCAGGTAACGATGAGAATGTTGAACATTTATTTATAGATACAAGTAATGTATATATGTTGACAGAATTAGGTATTCCCCTAAGACGGGCTAATGAAGATAAGGTCATAAACCAGTATGCTAGAAAATTGTTAGATGTTTGAAATTATAATGATGTGTTCATTCTAAATGGTAGAATAGGTGAGGACAAAGAAATTGGTAAATTTACATGTAAAAAGTTAGTGTTGTAAACTATACCATTACATCTCCAGAGTACTTAAAACATATTACTAATATACAAGTGTTAGAATTTAGTAAACTTCTTTCAGATGTCCATTGCCCAATATCAATTTTTATAGATAATATTAAACAATATTCATGTATGAGGTAATCGTCAAACATTATAGGTGACGATAACGTACATAAAAAAACCACGCAGGTGGGAAAATTCTGAAAATGTCCTTTTTCTTGAAAATCTAGACTTAGAGCTTATAAATGACTTAGAGATTTCTGTGAATAATCTCAGTCCGGAAAATTTTTCACAAGCAGAACTTGATAACAGTGTTGAAGAGCTCAGTAAACCTTTTACAACTTCAGCTATGACAAATTTTGGAATTAAGAGATCGAGAAACATAACAGAGTAAAAGAGTAAAGAAAGTGTATCTAAAAAGCCATGGTCCGGATTAGAGTGTAAATATGCTTGACAAAATTATAGAAAATAATTATAAAAAGAGTAAACATAAGAGAAATAAAACAGAATCTTCAAAATTAGAAATGAAGAAGGCAGAAAAGAGTATAAAAAGCTGCTCGAAATAAGCATCGTTCATCATAGGAAAGAAATGAGACAAAAGATGAAGGAATTAAGGTAGAACAATAGTAAAGAATATTGGAAAATATTGAATTCAGGTTGTCGTAAGAAGCAGCCAAATATTTCTATTAGCTCACTTTTTGACTTTTTCAAAAAATTAGATGAACCTCCTCATTACATGGATAATGATCATGATCTCCTGGATATAGATCCTCATTCTATTGATACCCCAAGTATTGAAATGAATGCAGAAATTACCGCAGATGAGATATAAAAGTATATCAAAGATTTAAAACCCGAGAAGGCAAGTGGCGATGATAATATAATAAATGAACATATAAAATCATCAGCACAAGTGCTGATACCAATCTATGCTAAATTGTTTACTTTTATATTCGATTCAAGAACAGTACCGGGTACATGGCAATCAGGAAATAGTATCCCCCTATTCAAAAACAAGGGGAAATCTGATGATCCTAAAAATTATAGACCAATTTCGATTTTGAGCTGGCTAGGGAATTTGTTTACCTCTATGCTTAATAAAAGATTGAATGCTTACTCAGACGAATTTTTGTTGATCAACAAAAGCCAAGAAGGTCTTAGACATGGGTATTCAACCAATGATGATATATTTTCTTTGTACTCATTATTTGAACTTTTAACCTTGAAAAAGACAAAAAAATGTTCTGTGTATTCATAGATTTTGAAAAAAAAGCTTTTGATACTGTTTGGAGAGAGGGTTTAAGGTATAAATTAATCATGAATCATATTAATGGTAAAATGCACAATTCGAAATCTAGAATTACGTATGATAATGAATTTTCCGACTTTTTACATGTGGGAACGGAGTCAGACATAGAGATTCCTATATCCTTTCTTATTTTCTTTATGCTTAAATGAGTTGGAAACATTTTTAGAACATAACAAAACAACTGGTTTGAAAACTGCATCTGATGAATTAGAACAATATCTTGGTTATTATGCGAAATTATTTGTGATTATGTATGCTATTAAATGATACTGCTCTTTTGGCAATATCTCCAAGTAATTTACAAAATAGGGTGGATATATTCCAAGAATACTGCATCAAATGGAAACTTAAAGTAAATATAAACAAAACAAAAATTATGATTTTTTTTCAAGGGAAGATTGCCAACAAACATTCATTTTAAGCATGAGGATAAGGAATTCGAGATTGTAAAATATTTTTTGTATCTTGGGATAAAATTCAGCAGGTCAGGGTCATTTAGTAATCCTAAAAAAGAACTGGTGAACAGGGGAACTAAAGCTATGTATGAGTTACTAAAAAGGGGCATATTTCATAA
>MJUT01041180.1:5390-16153 GCA_002080005.1 Gigantidas platifrons
AAATTTAGTAGAGGACCATCCAGTCACCATTTCTATAATGTTACAATTCCATCGGCTGAGTAGTTTCTGACAAGAAGATTTTCAAAGTTTCAACCAATCAGAACACATTATTGACCCTGGTGGCCATGTTGGTTTTCCAATCTAAACCAAAATAACAAATTTAGTAGAGGACCTCCCAATGAACATTTCTGCCAAGTTTGGTCCAAATCTGTTCAGTAGTTTCAAAGAAGAAGATGAAAGTATGAAAAGTTTACAGATGCGGACGACGACGACGGACGCAAAGTGATGACAAAAGCTCACATGACCCTTTGGGTCAGGTGAGCTAAAAACCTGACCTGCCATGTTTTCAAATATAAATACACGAAATGGTCGCGTTGATGCATCACAGCAAGTTTAAACTATAAAAATACAATGATTAATAGAATTACCATGGAAACAGTTGCATGTTTAAGAAGTAAATGTCATTTGAAGCAGAATCTAATTCAGAGTTGATCGTGATCGTTCCGGCATACCAGTTGCATTTCCAATTTCTGGTGCAAAACAAAATACACAAACAAAACATGTTGTCGGACACCCTGACCGGCATACTTGGCAGTATTGCCGGTCCTTGTGATTTTCTGCCTGCTCGGTCCGATAAATTTAAATAAGTCTGCCTTATTATTTATTTTTTTGCAGAGTCCACAAAAAAATAATAATAATAAGGACCATTTAGAGCTACGGTTCCACAATTAAATTTCACCCTAAAACTGTATTGTCCCTAAATTTTATCTATATATGTACTTACAAGTCTGTCAGCATAAAATATGAAGTCACCTCTTGATGTTGTCCTGAAAAATATATATACATATATATGGGCTATGGTGTACATGTTTGTATATAACACTACTTAACAATATTTCAGTTGTACAGTATATATCAGTCAGTTTTATTACATACATAATGATGTTTTCCGGTACAGGCCCCTACTCGTGTTACTCTTCACCAGACTCCTTGTTTTCAATAAAACTTTCATTTCTCACCTGACTTTCATATCTACATGTATCTTCATAATATAATTTTTGATCATTCCAGTACTTATCTAATCTGTTTTTGAAACTATTTAATGATGGGGCCATATTTATTTTCTCTGGTACTGGTAGTCTATTCCAAATCTTTGCCACTCTTATGCTAAAAAAAATTCCTTCTTAATTCTGTATTTGCTCTCTGTTGTACTATCTTCTTATTAGTGTTTGTTCTAGTACTATGTCTAACTTTTGATTCCTCTGTTGTTTTAACTAGTGTTATTACATCTTTGTCGTACTTTCTTTTTATTATTTTGTACATTTCTATCATGTCTCCTCTGACTCTTCTATACCCAAGTGTTGGCAGTTTAAGCTTCCTTAATCTTTCTTCATAATTTAAGTTTTTCATTTCAGGTATTTGTTCAATTGCTCTTTTTTTGTACTTGTTCAATTTTATCTACATGTATGTGCTTTTTTCTGTAGGGAGCCCATACTGAGCTTGCTTAGTCTATTTGCGAACTTGCAATCTTACTAGTGATTTATAGAGTGGGATAAAGGTTTCTGTGTTCAAGTATTTGAAAGCTCTTCTCATTATTGCAAACATTGAATCTGCTTTATTTACTTTCTCACTAACGTGTTTATCAAATTTTAGCCCACTATCTATTGTTACTCCTACATTGTGTATATCCTTTAATTTTCTTCTTGTGTCCATTCTATATTTTGTCCCTCTAAGCTGTAATAGCATTCTGTTTCATTCTTTGTCTTGGCAATATTCATGGATTTACATTTTTGTGGGTGGAACTTTAATAACCATTTCTCACTCCATTGTGTCATTTTCTTCAAGTCCTGTTGTAAAGCCTCTCTATCATTGTCCTCCTTAATTATTTTGTAAATTTTTGTATCATCTGCAAACAGATACATTGTATGCATCTGAGTCTACACAGTCTGGTAAGTCATTTATGAAAATGACAAATAGGAGAGGTCCTAATACTGATCCTTGTGGTATGCCAGATGTCACATCCTTCCATTCTGAACTTTTCCCATTTATAATTACAGTGGAACCTGTCTAATCCGACACAACAAGGGATCAGGGAAATGTGTCGGATTGTACAGGATGTCGGAATACTCAAGTTTTATTTATGTTAACAGAACTACTTAGGGACCATAAATTTTTGTCGGATGTCAGAGGATGTCGGAAAACTGTTGGATTGCACAGGTTCCACTGTACTTTCTGTTTTCTATCCGCAAGGTAATTTTCAATCCATGAGAGTATGGGGTCTTCTATGCCATAACTTTTTAGTTTATTGGAGGAGGAAACCCGAGTACAGTACGGTCAAGGACATGCCGTGATGAATCACCGTGATAGACATAAAATGAATCCTTCAGTGGGAATTTCACCGACATTTTCCCACTGTGATAGACCTTAATTCACCGGCAAAATTAGTGAAAAGGATTAACTTTTATTGCCCCCATCTTCAAAATCTTACCTGTTTCTCCACAGGACATGTGAATGAAGTCGTAAATCTGGTCACAGTTGAGTGATTATCTAGAAGTTTTATCTTTCGTACATGTTGTTTTAATGGACATAATATTTATTAATCAGAACAAATTTTATATTCAATCTTGTAAAATAAAAGCAGACAGTTGTAAATAAATAGGCCTATTCCCGTTGTTTTTTTTTTTTTATAAATATTTTCCATTTCTCCATTTGTACGATACAATCTTTTTACAACTAGATGTGCAGGTGAGAAAAGTCTGAAAATTTTGATCTGTATTGATTTTCATACCGGAAGTTAAATTGTCACATCTAAATTTAGAATACTGATATATATTCAATACAATTCTTTCCTCTTTTTCATGTGGGCCGTTTCGTTTCCATAATTATTAGAAATGAATATCCATATTTGTAACTGTATATAATACTATTTAGATTCGGAACGGATGTAATAAAAATAAGGGCAAACGCTAGTATTTATTTCTTTTGGCTCTCTTTCCTTTGCATTTTTAAAATGCATGAATTGTTTTTTTGAGGGTATGGGCAAAGAAAGTGTGTGGGGGGGGGGGGGTAATGCAAAAATTCAAGCGGACATTGTCTGATTTGAATAATTTGTGTTATGTAGCTTTTAATTAACTACATCTATTTTCTTTGTTGTTTTGTTGATCTCTTCTTTTTTTCTCCAAACTTTTATTGGAGCAAATTCCTTCTCTCAGTTTATATTTCGCGCCTTTTCTGATCCTTTGTGATGCCCTTGATTTCTTCGTATATATCAGCGATAAAAGCCGAGATCATCTGGAAAAGTTTGAAAAAAGTATTACCTCCCCTAAAACAATGAAGAAACTTCCGGGGCAGTAAATTTAAAAACACAACGTTCAGTGCTAAATTGTGACTATTTAATAATAATTTGTGATCCGATGGACTTCTAACGTATTGAATAAACGGAATAATACATTAGAAAACGACGACCGCGGCTGTTACAGCGAGAAAGTGACTTTCCAAGGAGAAATTTACTATTGAACCGAGGTAGGTGAAATTTCATGATGTCCAGTAACCAAAAAAATGGCGGCGAGTTGCCGGCCTTGTTGATATTATAGTATTTGTAGAAAAAAAATTGGGTTGTATCAAAACGTGTAAAATACGTCAAAATTAGTTGATTCTGCGTAGAGAAGGTTATAATAGAGGCACTAAAAGGAAAAATATATAGTTTTAATGAAATAACGAAAATCAGAGTCTACCCGAGCGCCTGTGCTTTTAGTGTAAAAAATTGAAAAGAAAATTGTATTCAATATAAATTATGACATTCAGTCAGAAATTTGACATTTTATTTAAATAATTTATATAAATCATCTCCGATTTCATCAACAATAAAAAGACAACAATCAACAACATGCATAAAAAGGGGGGGGACAGAACCACGACTTTCCACGTGCATACTTGTCTCTCAAAACCGTTTGAAGTTCCCTGACATTGTCTGTAATTCTCAATTTCTTAAAGTTTGCTCCAAAATCTACTTCACAATAATTTGTATGAGGTACAGAATCCTGAATTAAATCTGGTTCCTTCATTCTTTTTATCTTGTTTATTTTCCCCGCAATATTTTGGGTTGACACGTTACAAAAAAAATTTCGAAATACACGTAAAATAATTCTTATCAGAAAGTAATTGACAGATTGGAATAACACATGCATATAAATAACTTAATCACAAGATAAGTTTCCAATTATTCATATTAATAATTTTTATATAAAAGTTGGTGAAAAAATACATTATTAGTTTACAATGATATATGAAAAAAAACATCGCGTATTAATTTTCATAAATTGAAAACGGAAACCGGTCAAGGGAGATAAGTCATTCCTTATGTTCATTTTCACTGGTTTATTGACAACCTTTTCATGCCGATGACATGAAATGGCATTGCATAAGATATTATTTGCAAAACTACCACACCAAAGCAAAAGAAGTGAACTATGTATAACAGTTAAAGGATCGATTAGACATTTTGTTTTTCAAAGTAATCACAATCTCCTAAAAACAGAGAAAATCACAGTGTGGTCAAAACAATTTGTAAGTTCTTCAAGTACAATACAGTATACACACATGTATTGTAGTATATTCCCTTATCAGGAGTGACGCCATATAGGCATATTGTACATTTACCAAATCAATGATTACCATTTGTGGTGTGTATGTAACGGTGTGTTCTTTCCACCAGTGAATTCATTCCAGAGGTCAAGTTGCACTAGTGTATAATTTCCAGCGGAATTATTGCACTAGGTTATTTTTTCCATGCTAACCCAAACCGGAAACTCTACACGCTGGAATAAAAGTACGCTTAATTACATGTATATAATGTTTAGAGTCAAAGACAAGCATCTAATCCTCAAAGCCTATCACCAATACGGCGTGGGTTCGTGCCCGGCTTTGTAAATTTACAAAAAGGGTGCACTTGACTTGCAACCGCAAGTGATAAAGTTTACCAGTTGCTTGCCCATGGTCGGTGGTTCTCTCTGGTTACTCCGGCTTCCTCCACCACTAAAACTGGTCGCCATGATATAGCTGAAATATTGTTGAAAGTGGCGTTAAGACACAAAAAATCAATCAAAATCAAAGATATTTTATGTTCTGTATGATTGTGTAATGTATTACCAGGGTAGTAAAAGGGAAAACATGAAATGGTACTTACCATTCGAAGTCAACTGATCCAAACTTGTTCCTATGAATGCACTCATTAAATGTTTTAACCACATACATTATAACTTTTGCTTTTTATTAATTAAATTTTTAAAGTTCCAATTTGCTTAAGTAAACATCCTGCAAACTCCTCTGCCAGATGAACTGAATGTATTACCGGTGTATTGGAATGTTCCATTAAAAAATGTGGTAAAGTATGAGAATTCAGAATCAGACAGGATACGTAGACAAAGAGTTAGTATGGAGTACAAAATTAATATGCCACTATATATTCAGTACAAAGATATATAACATTCTTTATGGTTGGTGATAGCTCGTTGTGTTGTCAGCAAAACGTGATGACGTCACATCTTGTGTCCACAAATGGGAATATCCCGATAATACCCTGGAAATAGATTACACCGGTATTATATTGCAATACATTTACCATACAAAAATAACATGTATCTGCAGCCTGATATTATAAGTTAAGTATTTGACGTACATTGTATATATCAACCATATATTCACAGAACATTTTGAAAACATGCTTTTGAAATGTTCATTGACCATATAGCTGCAGAACTGTAGCTAGCTCATTATGTTTTTTCCAGACCTACAAATGTACTTGACCATGTTGACCTCGGATAGCATTCTACAAAATGCCATTTTTTTTGTATCCATTGGAGATATAAATGTCTGCTACCACAGTACATTGTTTAACATTGGACCTTTTATTGTATATATTTTACAGCATAAAGAACATTTAAGCCAGTACAGACAAGGAATACCAAAATGGAACATATTATCAAGGGCAAGTAACAGACTATTTAGAAAGGTAATTTTGATTAGTTTTGCATGTCAAAAGACAATATATTTTGCATGAAAATGAATGTTCTCCCTGAGTTATATTTCATTTTATATAAAAATAATGCACTGGTTATAATTTAAGGGAGGAGTTTGGTTTGCCAGCTGGTGCACTCCTTAAATCCACATCTGTTTATTTTTAAATTTTTTACAAAGTACCGGGTATGTAATGATTTTGTATAAATTATTATGTTACAACCACATCGGTAGTGTAATGGATGGCATGCTCGACTCAAGTGTGGTTGATTGTGGGTTCGAGCACCAGCCAGGTAAAAACAAAGACTATGACATTTGCTGCCTCTCTGCTCAGCACACAATATTTCAGGAGTAAGAGTAAAGACTGGTTAGGTCGGAATAATGATAGTGTGTCTGAGTGAAGCAACATGAGGACATGTGGAGTGTTGCTTCAGTGAGCAAGCACTGTAAAAATTAACCAAGCATGTTGGTCTAGTATAAAGCAAACATCATCATCATCTCAGGCCCATGAGTATACATGTAAGTACATTTGTACATGTATAAACTTGCTGAGAGTACATGTATATAGTGAAATCTGTCTGAATAAAACTGAACATTAAATAAAGTCTTAATGTAAGAAATCTTCCTTAATTAACCTACAAACTGAATACCTATCTATTCCGAACACAACTGCTGGTTCTGAGGAGGTTCAGTTTAGACACTCACTCATTTCACTGTATATATACTGTAATCATGATAATAAACATGTATATTATTTTCCACAGCAATTAGCAAGTTTTTCTTTTTTTTATCTGTAATTATTACTTGTGTATTGTCTATTTCAGCTTTATAGAAGTAATAAACAGTCTGTAAGAAGATGTTATGCTCCAGGTGTTTCAAAGGAAGCTCCAATTATAGTGAAGGGTGGGAAAGAGGAAGTCTCAGGATGGGAGATAATAAAAAAAATGTTAAATTATGTGTGGCCAAGGGATAACCCAGGAATTCGATTTAGAGTTGTTATTGCACTTTGCCTACTTGTAGGTTCAAAGGTAATAGAAAACGTTTCAATGACTACTGAATGTGAAATACTTAGTTACTTAGAATTATTGAATATCAGCATAAATTAATATGAGAAATTTAAAAATACTATTGAGAAAAAATATAAAGAAAAAGCACAATTATTCTTTTCTTCTAAATTCTTCATTTCTCAGTTACATGTACTATTTATTTAGTACACACACAATAACCCTTTTATATAGACAATAACAGTGCATTGACTTGACATAAAATCGATATACGGATGAGGCTTAGAATCGGGGAAAATGCGAGGGTTTACCCGAGCATTTTCCGCCAGATTCGTGCCGAATACGTATATCGAATTTTATGTCAAGTCAATGCACTGTTATTGTCTTTATACTGCAATCATTAGTGACATTAATGGATATTACTACCAATATTCAAATTATTTAAAAAGTTAAGTTACCCCCAAGAGGCCCCAACTGATTTCTAAATGTTATAAACGGTCAGTGACCGTTTATCACTTGTAAATATACTGTCAACGCATTTTGACTGCTCAAATAGAACGACTGCAGTATAAAATACAGTATCATGAAGAGTTTGAAGATCACAAAGGGATAATCAGAATTCTTAAATCAAAGAAGGACTGACAACACAATGGAAAAAAGACAAAAGACAAAAGTACAAACAACGATCTACAAAACATTATACATAAAAATAAAGATTGAGTAATTATAACATAAACCCCACTAAAACAGGGGATGGATTCAGGTGCTCCGGAAGGGTGAGCAGTTCCTGCTCCACTAGTGGCACCCATCATGTTACAAATATTTCATTCATGCTCTACTTTTTAGGTATCTTTATAAAGAAAGATCAGTAAATTATAATCAGTAAATATTAATTTATTTATATTTCAAAGAAAAAATCTAAATGTTAGGATAGAAATGAGAGGAATATAAAAATGTTTTTTTTAAAATTGTGACTTCATCTATCAGGGGAGAGGTTATGGTGTTTAATGCCACTTTCAACAATATTTCAGCTCTGTCGTTACGTTTGGATAAGAGATGAAACAGGTTCTTTCTACGTATGAAGTTAAATTATTATTTATTTCAGGTTTTAAATGTACAAGTCCCTTTCTTGTTTAAATATGCTGTAGATTATTTGAATGGAATATCAGGTGGAGTCATCAACTTGAGTACTGATGCACCGACAACCATTATTAGCATGGTTACAGCTTTGCTCATTGGCTGTAAGTTTTCTTTCTGATTGAAACAACAGTCCACACATATACAGTACATGTCACTCGACTCTTACACATAATCCTGACGAAAACAATCAGTCTTTCTTCTTGCTCCTTATTACTGGTTTCTAAGAGGAGAAACAAAACCAATGCCAATTTTATAGTCTTTGGTTTGTCCTATACCGTGGATCAAAACATTGATCTAATGCGATTGAGGTGAACATGCTAACCATTACAGTCTTCGAAATGAAAATTTAAAATTACTGGTCAGAATCAAATTCTTGAATTTAGTTTTATATAGTTCTAAATAAAAACTGAAAAATTTACCGGTACGAACAAAGTTTTACTGGTCTTGGGCCGGAGTGTCAGTGCTCATCGTGAGTACCACCAGGTGAAAGAATGTTCATGTACTTGTAACCTATGGTAAATTAATAGTTCAACCGATACCTATTAATGTGGAACTTTTTTCTATTATTTAACCATCATAATTCTAATCATCAAAGACTTTTTTGCACATACAAAAAAAAAGTGGACACTATTATTGAGTGGTACCTGAAATTTCATCTTCACATGTATCTATTCAAAGTTGTGGGCTTGATTCCTGGTGATGGTGAGGTGTGCTTGATACAGTTTTATGTGATAGAGTTTGTTATTGACTTGAGGCATGTCTGTGGTTTACTATGGGCACTCTTATTTTCTCCACTAATAAAACGAATGACCAAGATATAACTGAAATATTTTTGAAAGTTGTGTTAAATTACCTATTACACAATTAAGGCAATATTTGCTGTACAAAGTTTTTATATCAAATACTTGATTTGTTTTACAGATGGATTAGCACGAACAGGTGCGGCTGGTTTTAATGAACTACGAAATGCTTTATTTGGCAAGGTGGCTCAGAGTTCTATTCGTCGTCTAGCCAGGAATGTTTTTCTTCACCTTCACTCATTAGATCTAAGTTTTCATCTTGCCAGGCAGACTGGTGCTCTATCTAAAGCTATTGATCGAGGTACCAGGTAAGTTTAAAAATGTTTGATAATTGTGTAACAGATGAACGTCGGGAATGAAAAAAAAAATCAATTTTTAGATTGGTTTGGTTTTATGGTGTTTAGTATTGCAGTTATATCATGGCGGTCAATTTTATTGGTGGTGGAAACTGCAGTACCAGGAGAAAACCGCAGACCTGCCGCAAGTCACTGACAAACTTTATCACATAATGTTGTATCAAGTACACCTCACAATACTTTAGTGATGATAGGATCACGACCTGACAGCTTCCTCATATGGGAATAAGGGGAGTGCATGTAATAGCGAAAATAAACGTAATAGACTTATCTTATTTTTACAAGTAAATCAATACTTGCTGAGGATCAATGTTTCTTTATCACCACTGTTCATAGTGTTCAATTAATATTTCAAGGTCACGACTTCTTCTTAACAAAAAAGTCAAATACCTTTGATGGGACAGTTTGGAAACAACAGAATGAAACCATGTTCATTCCTATCATATCCTTTCTTATAAAAAAAATCCCCTCATTTTAGCATGGGTAAAAAAAGGCATTTTCTTAATGAAATTTTTAAACTGCAAAACTTATATTTACTTCTCAGTCTCTTAAAAGTAGACTATGCAGTACTTTCTTATTTGACTATTCAAATGACTTTTTAAAAACGTCGCATTAGTTGGTTTTGGTTAGGTTTATGATGTTTAATGCTTCTTTCAACAATATTTCAGTTATATCGTGGCAGTCAGTTTTATGGTGGAGGAAACTTGAGTACCCGGAGATAATCACTGATCTGTCGCAAGTCACTGACAAACTTTATCACATAATGTTGTATAGAATACACTTCGCCTAAGTGGGATTCAAACTCACAATGTTAGTGATAATAGACACTGATTGCATAGGTAGTTATAAATCCAACTACCATATGATCACGACGACGACGGCCCCTTAGACAGGTGGAACATTAATAAATTTTTAATTAATATACATTAATTAATGCATTTAATAGAAAAGTAAAATGTAGGTAATATAAAACAAGGTTTTGCTGGAAAAAAATGTCACAATGACATTTAATGTACTCTTTTTCAACTGGACATAATCATACATATTTTAGGCTATGTATAGTCTTATGCCAATTATTTTTCTTTCAGGGGAATAAATTCTGTTCTAAGTGCCTTAGTATTCAATATTGTACCAACCATATTTGAAGTGTCATTAGTCACTGGCATTTTGGTAAGGTTAAAAAGATATGGAATTTTAAATGTTTTAACAAACATGTGTATATGGCCATGAATAAATGATATAAACAGATACAGGGATTAATGAGGGTACTGTCAGGTTCTGATACAGGGATTAATGAAGGTACTGTCAGGTTCTGATACAGGGATTAATGAGGGTACTGTCAGGTTCTGATACAGGGATTAATGAGGGTACTGTCAGGTTCTGATACAGGGATTAATGAGGGTACTGTCAGGTTCTGATACAGGGATTAATGAGGGTACTGTCAGGTT
>MJUT01041180.1:17431-30363 GCA_002080005.1 Gigantidas platifrons
ACAGAAACGATTGACATTTTGTCTAAATGTCAAACGGAAACACGTTTTTTATTTATACATTGTCATAACGATGCTTTAAATCTCATTTAAGCATGATGCGTTTTAAAGCGTTTCACCGACCACGCGATATAAGAGAAAAACGGATGCGGTTGTTTTTTCCGTACGGACAGCGCTACCACATTTAAATTTTTTTTTTTTACTATTTTTGCAAAAAAATTTGCAATGTGGCGACGAATTTCCACATGCGGGCGGGCCTGAGAACCAGGAAATTAACTTTGTATGGCCTTATTTGTCTATCTTTTCGGATTTGGTAGAAGTTTTCCATGCAGTCTATTTTTATTTCTCTATTTATATGGTTCCATCTGTGCTTTTGACCTGAAAAAAGGCCAATATTTCTAATAAGATAAATGTAGAAGAATTTTGATAACCCAACAGTTAAAGTCAGCAAAGTTCTAGTGTATATATGATCAATTATTTGTGTTTTTCAGTATTATAAGTGTGGAGGACAGTTTGCCATGGTAACCACTGGTTGTGTAGGAGCATATATTTTATTTACACTGGGAATTACATCATGGAGGTATATACAATAGAATAACATGCCAAAGAATTTCCTTAGGATTCTGAAAACAGTTTGAAGCATTTGAATGCAAACAAATTTCATATGCTTGTTTTAAGAAATGTATATTGCAATAACCCTTGATACTACATACTAGCGCAGGAGAAGCATGTGATGTGAGATGGATTGTAGTGTAAGTTTTAACAATGTCAAGAATCATACAAGGCAGGGCAAGATTGGTTTTGAACTTTACCACATTTTCTGCTCTTGAGTTATGTCCCTTGACTGCTGAAAATACTAATTTCTCAATTTTCCAATCGATAACTTCAGTTCCCCTTTAGGAAATAATTTGAAATTTATTCACAGGGTCAGGGACCGTAACATGTAGGAAATGTTTGATTTGTTACATTACCACTATTTCAATTCTGTAGATATGCCCCTTGATTTGATGATTTCTGCTCAATAACTTAAGTTCTACTTATCAAAAGCATTTGAATTTGAGAATGATTTATTAATTGCTGTAAGTATGATAAGGGTGATACCTTTGAATCGAAATTTTATAATTTTTTAAGCATAATTACAAAATTTAGGTCAAGCTAATTTTAAACGATCGGTTATATACACTGTTGATTTGAAGCTTATATTATGTTTCTATTATTCAGGACTAAATTTCGTATTCAGATGAACAAGGCTGACCAAGATGCTGGAAATAAAGCAATTGACTCTCTAATTAATTATGAAACTGTTAAGGTAATGTTTATTTGTTTGCTTGATGGTGTTTAATGCCACTTTCAACAATCTTTCAGTTATATCGTGGCGGTCAATTTTATTGGTGGATGAAACCGGAGGACTCAGAGAAAACCACCAACCTCTCGCAAGTCTCTGACAAACTTTGTCACATAATGTCAAACTCACAACATCAGTGGTGATAGACACTGATTGCATAGGTAGTTGCAAATTCAACTACCATACGATCACGGCCACAACGGCCCCTTGTTTGAGTAATGACTTGGGTACCAGTATATATAAACAGATTAAAGCTTGAGTGGTTCAAGCTCATCTAGAGGTTCAAACATGTTGAAGTAATGCTAAAGACCCAAAAGTGGTTTATTTGGGGTTAGTATAAAAATATACTCCTGGGAGTACAAACTTATATACTTATCTCTATGTATAGTGAAAAAAAAAGAGCTAAATGGTAACGATTGAGCACAAAAAACATCTACCTCACTTTTAATGAACCTCAAGGTCCACAACACAAAGAGAATGACTACAACAGTAGCTGATATAAGTAAAATTCTGTCTTAACACAAGCAAAGAATATGGCAATGTACATGTTAATCCAGTAAATGGGACCCAAAGCCTCCTATCTTGATAACGAGCTAGATATTTGTATGTATGTTTAAAATGAACCTTAACTTAGTTCTTAGAAAAGATTGAACTATAACGGAGAAATATTTCACACAGTTACAAGAGGCCCACATAGGTTTATGATGTCATTCATGTTCTTTATTTAAAAATTAATATACCAGTATGTAATGTTATGATTATTTTTATTTTTTTATAATATATTAGTTTTTTTCTTCTTCAGTATTTCAACAATGAAATCTATGAAGCTGAAAAGTATGATAAATTTCTAGCTACATACGAGACAGCATCGTTGAAGACTACGACTAGCTTAGCGTTATTAAACTTTGGACAGAATACTATTTTAAGTTTTGGTTTATCAGTTATAATGGTTATGGCAGCTCAAAATATAACAGCAGGTGAGAAACATTTATATGTCAACTAGCAGCTCACTTAGTGACAGTCGTGGCTGCGATTGTATGGTAGCTGGATGTACAACTACATATGAAATCAGTGCTAGCTATCACCACTGATATTGTGAGTTCGAATCTCGATCAGGGCGAGGTGTACAACATTATGTGTTAAAGTTTGTCAGTGACTTTTGACAGGTCGGTGGTTTTTTTCGGGTCCTCCAGGCTACCTCCACCAATAAAACTGAACGCCACGATATAACTGAAATATTGTTGAAAGTGGTGTTAAACACCATCAAGCAAACAAACAATCGACCAAACACGTGTGTTAAACAACAATTACTGACTCGCCACCAAGACTGTATTTAAAGTTTGGGATAACAAAATTGATTACAAATAGAGATAAGAAATCAAATCAATATTCAGTATATATATATGTTTTAAATGCTTGCTAATCGGCTTATTAATGTAAAAAGTTTCCTCAACAAAGGAGAAAGTTGTGAAATATCTGAATTTTATTATAAAAGACTAAGTACTCATCTAAAGAAAAGAAAAAAAGAAAAAGATACTAAATATTATGCAGTACATGTATTACTAAATTTATATTTTTTTAATTCTATTTTCCGTGTCTTTTCCATGAATAAAAATCTACTTAATTTTTTGTGATTAACGTATGTGTTTATATGTGTATTGATTGTCAGAACAAACACTAATTGTCAATAATGTCTTTTGCACATCAGATAGTTTCTAAGGCAGATCTTAGAAATGAACAAATGACCCTAGATTTATCTTTATGTGCTATGCATTTACCAATAATTTAGTTCATGGCAAGTTGTACTCAATACAACATTATGTGATAAACATTATAAGTGACTTGCGACAGGTCAGTGGTTTTCTCCAGATACTCCGATTTCCTCCACAAATAAAACTGACTGCCACGATATAACTGAAATATTGTTGAAAGTGGCATTAAACACTATAAACCAAGCAACCAATAATTTATAAATTTTCTCTTTAATCTTTGAATTTACACACTAAAATATCTATGTGATATTAAAAATGATTGTTGATTTCTATCATGTAACTATGAAGCGTTATACTAATGTCGTCCTTGATAAACATGCTATCATTGATGTGTTTGTCTAGAATGGACTTCTCAGAGCAATATCTCATTTATTTTCAGGTACAATGACTATTGGTGATTTAGTTATGGTGAATGGCTTATTATTCCAGTTATCTTTCCCTCTCAACTTTTTGGGGTCTGTCTACAGAGACACTCGACAATCATTAACAGACATGGAAACTATGTTTAATCTCCTGAAAATAAAATCTGGTGTCACAGTAGGTATATAGATAGATATAGTCCAAAAGTCTTACAAAACCACCAAGTTAAAATAAGAAAGTGCATTGCAAACACACTTACAAACAATAATTATATCTCATAACAGATATGCTTAGTAACTCGCCTGACACAAAGGGTCATATGAGCTGTTGCCATCATAATGTGTCCATTATCATCTGTTGGGATTGTAAACTTTTCATATTTTAATATTCTCAGAAAAATCATGGCACCACATTTCGGTAGAAAAAAAAAGAAATGTTCAACGGAGGGTCATATTTTTATAACCATATTGTTGTATGCACGAATATATTTTATTTCTAAGAGTCTTATATTTTAGAAAATTAATTTGTTCATGCCTTAATATATAATACAGCTGAAATACTGCTTAAGTTGGTGTTGAACACCAATGAATCAATTTGTCAATCATATGTTTAGTTTCAATTGCAAATTCAATAATTCATTCTGATTAAAAAAAAATATTTGCAATAGCTACATTATGGCATGAACTGTTGCATTGTGGGAATATTCCTTAGATTGTCATGACCAAATTTTAGGTGAAATCCAAAATACCTACCGGTACACTAAACGGCAACATAGCTAAACATCTGACACTGGATATTGGGAAAATAAATAAAGTGCATTTTCTTTGAATCCAAAGAATAAATTGAACCCAAACTTTATATTAAGGATCATTGGATGTACCAGTGCAAATTGTATGTTTTGATAAGCTCTGTTTTTTTTTTCAGAACAAAGTACATGCTCCAGAATTGTTAGCAACACCAACAGAATCTGCCATTACATTTGATAATGTGCATTTTGAATATTTACCTGGACAAAATATTCTAAATGGGTTATCGTTTTCTGTGCCTTCAGGGAAAAAAGTGGCAATCGTTGGAGGAAGTGGGTCAGGGTAAGTTAGTTAGTTGACCGTGTGCATATTACAATACTCAAAACTAAGCATGAAATATAAAAATCCTGTATTGTGCGGATGTCAGTAAAGGGTTCTCCACCGCCCAGAATTTATGGATTATCCCTCGTGAAGTCTTTTTTCAGAGATTGTTATTTGAATTTGATACCATTTAACAACTTGCCATAGCAACCTACATTATTGCATTCATATATCAATGGAAAGCCAGGAGCATTTATGTACAGTACTTGTAGATATTTAATATTTATAAAGTTTTTGTCTCAAGTCCAACACAATTTTGAGGTAGGGAGGTCATCATTATGTATACTGTAGACTGCTGACATTTAAAAAAAGGTCAAATTTACTATATTTTCCAACTTGATGTAAAGTGCATTGTATTTGACCAAATTTATTTTCAGGATCATTTATAAACAGAACAAACCTTATTTTTAGCTCACCTGACCCGAAGGGTCATGTGAGCTATTGCCATCACTTGGCGTCCGGCGTCCGTCCGTAAACATTTCAATCTTCTTCTAGAGAACCACTGAAGCAAATGGGACCAAACGTTACAGGAATGTTCATTTGCATGGTCTAACCGAGTGTTGTTACTGTCGTTACGATCGGTTATCCAACATGGCTGCCAGGGGCTATAAAAGCCTCTGATTGTCTGAAATTTTTAATGATCTTCTTCTCCGATACTACATGGAGGATGGAATTGAAAATTGTCATGAATGATCATTGCAAGCTGCTAACCAAGTGTTGTTACTTTTTGGACCGATTGAAAATCCAAGATGGCCACCAGCGAGGGACATAATTTAACATAGCGATCCTATGGGAAATATGTGAAACAAACTTCTTCTCAAGAACCACTGGATGGATTGGAACCATATTTGGCAGAAATGTTCCTTACAAGGTTCTGATCAATTGTTGTTACTTTTTGTTCCGATTGGTTTTCCAATATGGCTGCCAGGGGCCATAATAGCCTCTGATTGGCTGAAATTTCAAAGATCTTCTTCTCCGATACTGCATGGAGGATGGAATTGAAAATTGTCATGAATGATCATTGCAAGCTGCTTGAACCAAGTGTTGTTACTTTTTGGACCGATTGAAAATCCAAAGATGGCCACCAGCAGGGCTGCTGTTACTAAAAATAGAACTTTCTTCAATTGTCCATTGCTGCTTTAGTATAAACCAAAATGAGCTCAAATTTTAACTGCAGCTACATGGCAAGGAGTAGTTTAACATATATTCTGGGTTTTTCTGTGCAAATTTTTCTTTCAGCCGATTTATACCGATTATGCAAATTAGGCATATTTTGATAAAAGATCACATTTAAATCTTTTCCTCTGAAACCGCTGAACCAAATTAAAGCAAATTTGGCTGGGATGGTCCTTCAATATGTGTCCGACAGCCCCGCCCTCCATTCAAAATAGCTGCTGTTACTAAAAATAATAATTTCTTTAGATGTCAATTTCTGCTTTATTACAAATCAAAATGAACTAAATTTTGACTGCAGCTACATGGCAATGAGTAGTTTAACATATATTCTG
Organism: Gigantidas platifrons; assembly: GCA_002080005.1. Classification (NCBI taxonomy): domain Eukaryota; kingdom Metazoa; phylum Mollusca; class Bivalvia; order Mytilida; family Modiolidae; genus Gigantidas; species Gigantidas platifrons. The sequence continues at coordinate 23,541 of MJUT01041180.1, forward strand.
GGTTTTTCTGTGAGATTTTTTCAGCCAGTTTATTTCGTTTAGGAATATTATGAGATAAAAATCACAGCAAAATCTTTTGCTCAGAAATTTGAGTTGAAATGATCTTTGGATGACCCACTTTCAAAATTATGTGTAACAACCCCTTTTCTATCAACTTTAGATGTCAAATTGAAAACCAGGTGAGCGATTACAGGCTCCTGGGAGCCTCTAGTTTTCATTTGTTGTTATTGGTAGACAGTACTTAAATGTTGCTGACAAATTGACCCTTATGATATCTCGTCAACCATTCTTGACGAGCAAGGCATGTTTACAGTTCATTCTGCAGAATGTTACTGTGTCAAGTTTTTTTTTTATATATGGCTTAAAATTTTAAAAATTATGTGGCTTTCAACCTTTCAGCTTTGAGCGTACCTGATGAAGGTTATTCCAGAAACGTGTTGTGCACACTTCAGTTTTTATTATAATTTATCTCCAATTCTCAGGTTTTTAATTCAGTCTTCATTGTTTTATTTTACAGGAAATCTACCATTGTTCGTCTGTTATATAGATTCTTTGATCCACAACAGGGCACAATACAAATAAACAACCAAACTATTCAAGATGTTGATTTAGAAAGTCTAAGAAAAGCCATAGGTGTTGTTCCTCAGGTATGTAATATCGTAAAATTGAAGAATTGAAAGGAAATGTAATCCTTTAATACCTTTTAATTAATTTTTTTCAGTTACATGTATTTGTCACCTCAACAATTTTGCTAAAAACTATTTTTTGTATTGTATTGTATCAAATATTTTGGACATCTTATGAAAAGAAACTTTAAATAGTGATGGTCAACAATTCCACCAATGTCAACAAAATGAACAATCACCTCTTACCTTCAATCACTGAACACAAAAATGACCACAGCATATAATGTAGGAAATCCAGGTCAAGGTTTCGGACAGGCACAAATATATGGCAGAGTTAAACCGGTTAATGTTGTATAGATTTTGATTTCCAAGATATGGGCTATCACCAAGATTTTAGTCTTCTTTTGTTATAAGCAGTGATGGTCAATAATTCCACCAACATCAACAAAGCAAAAAATCATCTCTCACCTTCACTCGCTGAACACAAAAAACCCACAAGATATGACATTGGAAATCAAGGTCCTGGCTTGGGACAGGCACAACAATGTAGCAGGGTTATACTGTTTAATGTGATCCCAATCATTCCCTTATTCTTCATTATTTTTAATCTACTGACAAAATGATGTTTTTATTTTAAATCTGAAACTTTTCCATTAACAGTAATTTGGGGATCATTACGGATCACAACTGTCAGTCCTGATCGATTGTGGTCATTTTCCTTTGTCCCTCAGGGTGATTGTTTAATACTAATATGACTGTATGTAGGTCCAAATTTGTAACATTTGATTTTGAATTTACTGTTGATCTTGACATGGTTATTTCATTAAACAAATTTTGTATATGGGTTCTTTGCAAATTTGTGTGAGGCAGAATATTTAGAAGGAAATATTTTAATTTTCTCTTGTTAGTAAAATTTAAAATCCTCTTGAATTTTTGGGGAGGAGTATATGTTTATAAAAATATCCCTTATCACAAAAATGGACGAACAAATTACAAACATTTTTCAGGACTGTGTTCTATTTCATGATACAGTTTTCAATAACATTCAATATGGTGACCTAAACAAGTCTGTTGAGGAGGTCTACCAAGCTGCCATGATGGCTGAAATACACGATTCTATTGTAAATAGATTCCCAGCACGTTATGAAACACAAGTTGGAGAAAGAGGCTTGAAGCTTTCGGGTAAGACTAATAAGAGTATATTTTTAGCCGAGTTGCAGTCGGCTTATGTTTTGGCGAAAGGCGGGCTGATGGGCGGGCGTATGTTAGTCTATCTTCGTTAATGCGATAGCGCTCTTAGTTTTTGGTCGATCAACATACTTGCTTATTTATAAAACAAGAACGAATGATTTTGACTTGCAACTCGGCTGTTGCATCTCTGATGCTTTCTCGATTTTTATATTATGTAATAATAAATCAGTCTTTGAACAAGTCATTTTTGCCATGAATGTACTATTTTACATCAAATACAGAATTTAGATGATGCAGTTATTAATTATTATCCTGTTATACAGCATGTTTCATCTTGTGTCTTCTTCTATCTGTCTGTAATCAATCTGACAATATTTCATCCTATTGTTTCCATGAAAAAGTTTGAAGATATCAAAGGGTGGTGGGGGGGGGGGGGGAATTAAAAGACGTAAATTGAACAGACATGTAAAGCAATGACAAAAATAAAATGTACAAACAATGATCTGCAAATCACGACACATAAAACTAAAGATTGAACAGTGCCAACCCCACAAAAAACAAGGGTGAACTCATGTGCGCTGGAATGGTCCACTTCTGACACCTGTCATGTTACTATTAAATGATACGAATATCATGTCATATGGAAATCGTGTTGGACACCAGTTTCTCCCATTATTACAGCGTTTTTACCCCGCTGAACCAGTGGTGGAAAAATCTGTAATCCTCTAGAGGATTAAAATGTCTCGTGCCTTTCCCCGCATTAATTTCAAATTTTGAAATAAAGTTCGTGTTAAATAATGGGAGAAACAAATTCTCCTTCAGTTGCCTATGTGGGTTATAATATTTCTCCACTCTCGAGAGTTAAATTTAAAATTTTAACCACTCGCATGATGGCTTGTGGTTAAATTTTTTAATTTAACTCTCTTGAGTGGAGAAATATCGTAACCCACGGGCAACTGAAGGAGAATCTATATATACATGTACATAAATAAGTACAAATAGCATAAATAAAAAATGATATTATTTCTGGAACAAAAATTACATTATATATATTCCAGTGGAGTAAAAATTACAATATAAATAAAAAGTATAGGATATTTGTTCCTGAGAGAAAAAAATATTAATAAATATATATACATATAGCTATGCCAAACTTAAGATGTAATGAAGACATGAACGTATACAGGTTATTGTTAACTTTAATGTGAAATCAAAAAAGAAAACTTTCAGTATACGTACTAGCTGTAAAGTTTGATCTTGTATAATGCATGTTGTATATGTTTGTAGGTGGTGAAAAACAGAGAATTGCTATAGCCAGGGCAATACTAAAAGATCCTCCTATAATTGTTTATGATGAAGCTACATCTTCTCTAGATACAATTACTGAACAGGTATACATGTACTTCTCCTTTACATGAATATCTATAAATTGGCATAGCAGCAACATCAGTTGTTTATGTGTCATTAGGGCTGTTAAAGATGCATGTTACCCAAGGAAGGCATTTTGAAAATAGGGTGACCAACAAGGTAGTAGTAATTTTATATTTTCTCCTGCATTTTCATACAGTGGAAATGTTTTATTGATTGATTGGTGTTTAATGCCAAATTTAGCAGTATTTCAGCTATACTGTAACATGAACAAATTTTATAAATAAAATGATACAATATATTACCATATATGCTTATATTAACTATGGAAGCCTGTCAAAAAGATCAAATAATCCTGACTTGTTTTATTTGACATTTATCTGGAAATGATTAAAAATTGTTGAATTAAAAAACATATATGGCACAGGGTGTCTAAAACATTTTTAGTGGCAGCCAGCACAATTTTGAAATTTTAAAAGAAATAAAATATATACTCTAAAATATAATTAGATAACACATTCTGAATGTATAAAATATCCTTTTAATTTTTCTTTTATTTGTACATATCAATTGTTTTATTGTTTTATATACAAATATGTTTTATTTCAAAGCATGCCTACTAAACACTGATATTTATATACCATGTTTAGAAAAGATTTTCAGACGCGCTAATCTGGGTCACGGGTCACTGTGAGTAGCATGTGTAGTCACGTGAACAGATACAGTGTTGAAAAAACTGTCGATACTCATAAAATATTGATAAATGCAATAACATTTTATGTTTGTCTTCAAGAAATATGATAGACAAAACCATGTGTGAAGTTTTATGACAAAAATTTACGAGTTGAAATGGAGAATTATATACCCACAGGTAATTTTAGCGATGTATTTTTATCTTGGACAATAATGAGCGTCCTGATTGGATGACCGAATTAAAACACACTGACTCCGCATGCTTTAGCAAGGTTACTCAGGTCAATAGTTTATAAATATAGAATCTGGAATATTGTTGATCATTGATTTAAACAAGAAAAAGGGGGGGGGGTGAATTTTACAGTTAAATAAATGTTATGTTTCGAAAGTTTAAAGAGAAAAATAAAAATTTGTTGCGACTAAAGCTTAAATCAGCATTAAAAATTGAACAAATATCAGTGGTTTTGTAAATGAGATTTATTTTAAATAGATAATTTGAATTTATTATTCATTAATTTATTATTAATGATACAATTTTATATCCCTTCGGGGGGGGGGTTGGCTATGATGAAAATTTGAAATAAAAACTCAGGATCGGACTTTAAGCAAAATGAATAATCCAGGATTAGTTTTTTTATTAAAAAAAAATCCAGGACCGCTGTGTCCATGAATTTTTTTTAAAAATAATATGAAATATTGACATCCACACTTGCCTTTTGTTGTTTATAAACATAAATATTTCGGTTGCTAAAGGGCTATGGATACAAGTATCGACCTGATTTGATAACGTTCTGCTGTCATCCGATCAATATAACCTCTACGCATGCTTCAAGTACATTAGCACAGTCTAGGAACCTGTACGTCTGAAATCTCTTATTGACGTGCTCTTCTATAAACTGCATTACGGTTTCGGTGGAAATCGACTGCCCATGCTTTCAAGGAAGGCAAGTTTTTCGGAATTTATTATCGACAGATACAATGTATCTGTGTAAAAAAAGTTACAGAATGTACATGATTCATTACTCTAACGGACACTAAAGTTTCTTTGGATAAAATAACACAACAAATTCAGAATGGAGTATCAAACGTTTGTTTTTACTACCAGAAAAGGTAAAAATTCCATTTTTTATGCCTAAATGGCTTCCAATTTAGACTATTTGCATGGATAGTTTTGGATGTGAGAAGCATTCTTTTTACAAATAAGCGATAAAGAAAACATAATTTTTCCTACTAAAAAATTGGATTGAAAAAATGAATGTGCGGTCGGCTGTTTGCTGTAGCTGTGTATGTCTGTTTGACGTCGCGTTTGAAAACTGTCTGTACCCTGATTGACGTGCTAAATTTGTATTTTAAAATGTCTATTTATTTAGCAATGCTGAGGTATTCAGATCTGTAATTTTGCATAAACTGTGTTCATATCTATTGACATTACCAACACAAGTATCTGGAATATTATTCAAGGATAAAGGGTCAAACGGGACAATTTTATTTTATCATTGTTCAAAAGAACCTGTTAAAATGGTAAATATGACGCTATACGGCTAATACATTAAAAAAGCAGAGATGCAGTCCTTGCATCAATCAATCATATGCATTCTGTCAAGTTTTTGTTTTAAAATAAAATAAAGTGATAATTAAATTTAACATGTAACAGGTGTATTGACCAGGTATATATTGTTGCTTACGCCCACTGCGAGAATTTGTTAATGATAAATGGTAATGACACCATATACACTTTGCAATCACATGACAGTTGTCCTCAGAATATGGGGAAACAATAACAATTTTATCAACAACTCGTATATACCGATGGTCAAGTGTATTGATTGCTTGGTGTTTAATGCCAAATTTAGCAATATTTCAGCTATATCGTGGCATGATGGTCAAGATAAAAAATTTAGATAAATAGCAAGGTTATCAGTAAAATACATTCCACTGAAAGATAAACCAGTTCACATACATTCATGATATGGAGCCGAATAACACCCTTTTCTACCGGAAGTGGTGTTTTCATTATTCCATCAATGGACCAATTTCTAAACACCAATACGAAATTGCTTCATTAAAATTATTTTAAGCCTTTTGGTTTTCTTACTCACAAAGATTTGAAAAATTATTTGGCATTGCTTAGTGCATGTCGGGTGGGTATTGTTCCATAAACCCTTTGTGCGCACTGAGTTTGATATTTGCGTTTTTACTACCTACTGTTCATATTCGTCGTTAGCATTGCTTAATAATATACATATCAAAGATCAATTTAAGGAAATCGTATATATATAATTAATTAGTACTAAAAGATAAAAGATATAATCTAATTACTACTAATATCTTAGCAGCTTATTTTAATGTGACTTCAGCTTTAAGTTATCCAGATTATTAAAAATTATCACAGTATCGATCTAACTGTTAATACTCGACTTCGTGTTTTCTGGCAATAAAATAGATCGCGAAGCAGTGAATAAAGACGTCGCACAAGGTGTTGCGTTACCAAACGTAACGTTAAAAGAACGTTATAAACGTATGGTTTAGAATAAGAATTAAAGGTTGAAGCTTTGTTTGTTTTTTAGTGTAATTTTCAATCCATTTTATATAGGACCATATGAATGTTATTTTTGTGTGTGTTTGGGATGTCATAATTTACACTTACATTATAAACATCGGTCAAATTTACCTATCCTCGTTTCAAGAGAATATAAAAATATATTGTGTTATTTTAAATGTGAAATTAAAAATAAACAGCCTTTTACCAAGTAAAAGAAAAACTATTAATTCACTCAGTTAAATAAAAATGTTCATTTCACTACATGATGTCAAGAGTACAGCAGTCGAAAACATATCATTGATTTTCTGACAATGAAAGACAAGTTCCTTTTTGGAAGTTGTTGCCATGCAACATACTTCCTATGTTGTCACCCAATTCAATAGACAAATAGCAAAATCAAAGG